>JBBYHO010507348.1:0-21101 GCA_038382025.1 Adansonia gregorii | reverse complement strand
TTTTAGAATTGAAGTTCGTTTTTCAATTAGGATAAGGATGGATTCACATAATAATCTCCTTTCTTTTCATTATTGGGCTTCATAAACACATTCTCCTCATTGGAATTAACGATATTGTTGGTTTGTTTCACAAGAAAAACTTCTCTTATTACCATTTTTAGAATTAAAGTTCGTTTTTCGATTGGGATAAATATGGATTCAGATAATAATCTCCTTTCTTTTCATTATTGGGCATCATAAACCAAAGTATGATGAACCAAGGTAGCATTGAATTCTATGATGAAAAGCAAACCCCATATACCGAGTCTACAAATGCAACACCATCTATCAATTCATTAGAGGAAGAAGAGGGCAATCTTCCTTATAGGATTAAAAGTCCATTGATTTTGTGCAACAATCGACCAAGAGTTAAAAGTTGACCTTATTCAGCCTCTGGCAAAGATGATCATTCAACTTTCATCTCCCTTCCTATATAAAGATGATAAAATAGTTCCATGGAGCTATGAAAGCAAAACCTTAATCATCGAAGAATCTAGCCAGTAAGAACGGCCGATGTTACACCTTAGCAACATCAAAAAATAGCACTCAGTAAGAAAATGCTAATCTAGTTTCTCAAGCACCGAAGTTTGCAACCAAGAACTCAAATTCAATGGTTGTTAAGGATCCAGTGAGGAGAGAGAAGCTACGAAATTCATGAAATTCGTCAAGCACATTGAATACAGCATAGTTGATCAATTGAACAAGCAACCTGCCAAGATATCAGTGCTGTCACCACTGTTGAATTCAGAATCTCAGAGGAATATCCTCTTAAAGGTTTTGAATGAGGCCTATATCCCTCCTGACATCTTTGTAGGTTAGTTGGATTGGCTAGTGAACAACATCACTGTTGGTAATTACATATCTTTTAGTGATGATGATATCTTGCGCGGGGGAATAAGAAATTACAAAGCCCTCTATATCACCACATATTGTAAAGGCACCATGTTGCCTAAGTGCTCATTGATGACGAATCAGCTTTAAATGTAATGTCCATGTCATGCCTAAACAAGCTCTCTATTGACCCATCTCATATTCAAATAGTCATACGATTATGCAAGCATTTGACAAAACTTGCAAAAATGTTATGGGGAACATCACCATTCCACTCCAAATCGGCCCATGTACTTACAAAATTTATTTTCATGTGATGGACATTGCTCCATCATATAACTGCCTATTGGGAAGGCCTTGGATTCATTGTGCTAGAGTAGTGCCATCATCTTTGCACAAAAAGCTAAAATTTTGTCATCGAGAATAAAGTCATCAGCATCGAAAGAGAAGAAGATATCATTGCTTGCTGCTACCTCAACTGATGCTCTAGATGTTGAACTTGATGAAGATATCCTAGAATCATCTTTCCAATATTTTGAGTTTGTCAATGCTACTTATGTAAGGAAAGGTTACCAATAGTTCAGCCTCACTTATTAGAGAGTATCATATGGGCTTGAAGTTGACTTTTGACAAAGGTGCCAAATCTAAAAGGGACTCAAAAAATGCTTTCAGAAGTTGCTGAATCCTTAAAAGTGGTTAACTAGATCGACAAAAAAGGGCTAGGATTCAAACCCAATGCATAGCAAAAAAGAAAATAAGCTCAGAAGAAGCATTAGAAGAGGATAGCCCGTTTGTCAAGATGAGACATGAAGGATGAACCAATGATGTTCCCACTATTTTGGGAAAGTTTTTGCCTGAGGGGCCATGTAAATACTAGTTTTGCTAACGCTATGCTAATATTGAACAAGACATTTGAGGATTTCTCCATCAATGTGATTAGTGAGCTAGAGATGCAACCACACGTCTGAAGACTAGTCCGTGCCCTTTAGGGTTTGTTCCAAGTGTTTGGATGAGACTGAGATTTTTATACTATTCAAGTCTATTTCAAAGAATGCTATGAATTAAACCTTCATGCTCTTGCCCTAAAGCATTGTAGGATGATTTGTATGGGCAACTTTTATCAAGTATTATGAATGAAAATGATAGAACATTTTGCATTTATTCTTTATGTTCATAGCAACCTTAGACCTTTCTTCACATATTTTTCCATTCATTTTTTTTTTTCATATTTTCTGGTGTTTGGATGAAATGACATGAATGTTTATACTGAAGCTTCAAAAATTAATTTTGAGCAACCAATCTATGTCGATGAGGTTGAATCTGAAGAGGATCCTGAAGAAAACCTCGTATCCCTAGACTTATTAAGACTCATCGAAAAGAAAGAAAAATAAATATTACCTAATGAAAAACCCACTAAAACCATAAACCTAGGAATAAAGGAAGATCAAAAAGAGGTTAAAATCAAAACCTCCATAAAGCCATCAACTTTAGCTGAACTAATAAGTCTCCTTTAAAAATATCGAGATATGTTTACCTAGTCTTATCAAGACATAATTTGATTAGATATCAATATTATAGTTCATAAACTTCCTCTTAAACTTGAATGCAAACCAATCCAAAAAAAGTTAAGGAGGATGAAACCAGAAATGCTCTTTAAGATTAAGGAAAAAGTCAAGAATGAATTTGAAGCATGATTTCTTGAGGTAGCTAAATATCCTAAATGGGTGGCCAACGTAGTCCTAGTTCTTAAGAAAGATGGTAAAGTGCAAATATGTGTGGACTATAGAGACCTAAACTGAGCCGGCCCCAAGGATAATTTTTCCCTGCCTTACATTAAATCATTAGTAGACAACATTGCCAAAAATGCATTATTTTCTTTCATGGATGGGTTTTCGAGCTATAATCAAATCAAAATGGCAGCTAAAGACATGAAAAAGACCACTTTTGTACCATGTTAGGAACTTTTTGCTATACAGTGATGCTTTTTAGGTTAAAGAATGCCGAGGCAACATACCAAAGGGCTATTGTAACATTGTTCCATGACCTTATGCACAAAGAAATAGAGGTCTACATGGATGACATGATCGCTAAATCAATAAAAGAGAGTGAACAAGTTGCCAATCTATGGAAACTCTTTAAAAGGCTACACAAATACCAACTCAAGCTAAATCTTGCCGAATGCACATTTTATGTCACCTTTGGTAAATTATTGGGCTTCATTATGAGCGAGAAAGGAATAAAGGTGGATCCTGACAAGGTTAAGGCTATTTAAAACCTACCACCACTTCGAACTCAAAAGAAAGTGAGAAGTTTCTTGGGAAGATTAAACTATATAGCCTAATTCAGATCTCAGTTGATCAATAAATGCGATTCAATCTTTAGGCTATTGAAGAAACAAAATCTTGGAGAATGGGATAAAAAATGCCAAAAAGCTTTCAATAAGGTGGAACATTACCTTTTGAACCCTCCAGTACTTATGCCACTAATGCCTAGATGATCACTAATCCTATATATATCAATTTAGACAGGTTGATGGGCTGTGTATTAAGATAACATGATAAATTAAGAAAGAAGGAATAGGCTATCTATTACTTGAGTAAGAAATTTATAGAATATGAAAATAATCATTCATTCATAAAAAAGCTATGTTGCATTTTAGCTTGGACAACCCAAAGGTTAAGATAATACATGCTGTACCACACTACATGGTTAATCGCTAATCTTAATCCCATCAAGTATTTGTTCGAAGCCATCGCCTTGTCTAAGAGATTAGCCAGATGCCAGTTATGCTTTTTGAGTATAACATACTATATGTAAACCAGGAAGCCGTTAAAGGCATTACAATGGCAGACTTTCTGGCAAGATAAGCCATAGTTAACTATCAGCCTTTAAACTTTGAATTCCCTGATGAAGACTTGATATGCATATTTGAGGTAAAAAATATGGTCAAGTGTGGGTCATTGTGAAGAGTGCACTTCGATAGAGCTTCAAACGCACTGGGATATGGAATTGGGGCAATGCTTACTCACCTAAAGGAAACCATTACTTTTTCACACCCAAATTGAACTTTCACTGTACCTCAACATAGCCAAATATGAGGCATAGATCATGGGACTCTAGACAACCATTAAAAAAGGCATTCAAACAACTATAAGTGTTTGGAGATTCAACCCTTGTCATTTACCAACAAGAAAGAAAAATGGCAACGACGTGATGTTAAACTAATCAACTATGGGAATTTGATATCGGAGCTCAAGAAAGAGTTTGATGATATTAGCTTCCAACATCTACCTCAAGAAGAGAACCGAATTGTTGATGCCTTGGTGGCTTTATCTTTTATGTTTAAAGTCAATCAAGAATCGAACATTGCTTCTATCCAAATGAGCATTTATTCAACCCCAGCACATTGCTCAAATATTGAAAAAGAGGAGGATGGTTTGCTATGGTATCATGACATCCTTCAATACATCAAGGATCAATGGTACCCAGAAGCCATCATTAAAGCTGGTAAAAAAAACCCTCAAATGATTAGCTATGAACTTCATTTTGGGCAAGATTTTATACAAGAAAAGCAAGGATCAGGTATTACTCTAATGTGTGGATACCTTCAAAACCAAAAAAATTTGTGGTTTGCATGCTAATAGACATCGAATGGCAAGACAAGTCACGTGATCAGATTTTTTTTGGTTGACTCTCGAAAAGGATTGCATTGACTATGCTCGAAAGTGTCATAAATGCCAAATCTACGCTGACAAGATCAAAGTTCCACTGACACTTTTACATGTTATGATAGCTTTATGGCCCTTTTTTATGTGAGCATGGACATGATTAGACCGATTACCCCCAAGGCTTTTAATAGGCATCATTTCATTTTAGTCACGATTGATTATTTCTCTAAATTGGTAGAGGCAATTTCTTATGCCAAAGTCAACATCTATCATGTGCAAATTTATGAAATGGGACATCATCTGTAGATATGGTCTTCCCAAATAAATCATTACTGATAATGCACGCAACTTGAAAAAAAGATGATGCTAGCACTTTGTTCTTAGTTCAAGATTCAGTAATGAAACTCTGTCCCACACCATCTGAAGATGAATGGAGTAGTTGAAACAACAAACAAAAATATCAAGAAGATAGTTGAAAAGATGGCTGAAATGTACAAAGATTGGCAAGAAAAGTTACTTTTTGCTTTACATGGTTATCATACAGTTGTATGAACTTCTACAGATGCTACCCTATTTTCCTTGATCTACAAAGTAGAGGCTGTCCTACTTATCAAGCTTGAAATTTTTTCCCTCAAAGTTTTAATGGAATCATAACTTGAAGAGGCTAAATGGGTTAAAAATCGATATAAACAGCTCAATCTCATTGAAGAAAAAATAGTCAAAGCCATTTGTCATGGAAAATGTATCAAAAGTGCATGATGAGAGCCCATGACAAAAAGGTTCATCCTCATTAGTTTTGAGAAGCTAACCTAGTGCTTAAATAAATTCTCCTGATCCATAAAGATACTCGTGAAAAATAGACCCCAAATTGGGAGGAGCTATATGTGGTGAAACGCTTATTTTCTAAAAGAGCCCTAATCTTAACCAAGATGGATGGCAGTGACCTCTCCATCCCCGTGATCTTTGATTCTGTTAAGAAATGCTATGGCTGAAAGGACTTTAGGATAAAAATTGGAAAGGGCATCCTATTAGTCCTTTGCCTACTACTAACCAAAACAAAGAAAGAAAATCTAAAAAAAAAAAAGAAAATTACAAGACAAAACAATAAAAGTAAAAATAAAAGGAAAAAAGAGAAAACTAGATTAAGTTGAAAATTTGAGAGGGCAGTTTAAGTGATCAGACCTCTCCATTCAAACTAAGCTAAGACCAAACCATCATTAGCCCAAAACCAATCTTTCCCATATTCAAAACCTTAAGTCATAACCTAACCTATCTGTTCTGTGTTGACCAACCTCAATAAAACCTCATCCATACCTACACTCAAAAAATGAGAATCATTTAACTTTACGCCTCAATCCACAATAGGGTAATTGAAAGAATCTTTTTATGAGTTAGCCAACACTAAATGGGTTAATTGCTTGAGAGAAATCTCTAAAGACAATCAGTGAAGAATTCATGTTATCAACATCAAAGCCAATTGACCGAGAAAACTTCTCTTATCTCTTCTATATTTTAAAATTTTTCATAATCTCATAAGTTTGTCACAACTTGTACCCTTTTTCTTTTAAAGAAAATACAACTATTTGATCTTTTGTAAAACCTTTTTGCAGCCTATATTCCATGTTGCATCATGTTTATTCATTAATTGATAATGCTTGATAAATGGACGAAATTGATAATAAGATTTGCTAGCATTACCTGGAAAGATAAAACTTTGCAAGAACTTTATTTCATGTTTAAAGACTAAGAATGAACTCTTAGGGTCACAACTAGTCTTGCTCTATGACCCCACATCTTAAAAATTTGCTCAAAACCTCTGCCTAATAGGTGGTCATGAACCTCTTATACCTTCAAAGAAGGGATAACTTTAACATTTACAGCCTTTGAAAATCTAGAGCAAGATTGACAAACCCTAGCCAAAAGGCCACCTCACCAAAACCAAAGAAAGTCCAAAACCAGCCATTGGATTAGGCCTTTAAACTCATAACCCTTGCATCATTTAGGCAGACATTTGCATCTTCATGCATTATGTAGCATTTAACATCTTTTAGGTATTAGCTCCTATATACAAAGTCAAATTTATAGGGAACCTAAGTTATAATTTTTTAATTTTGAGAAACCTTAAAAGGCCTCAAGCAAGTATCTTTAACCTTACGAGCTTATTGAAAATCATCGACGAGAAGCATCCTAAACTTATTTTTTTTCAATCCTGAAAGAGTAAGACGCTTACCAAAGCCTAAAAAAGTTAGTGGCACCTACCTACCTTAATCTTGAAAGCCCAAACAAGTTGGTGGCAACTACCTAACTCAGTTCTCAAAGAACAAGATACTTCCCTACCTTAAAGCCTATACATGTTGGTGGCAACTACCTATTTCAATCCGAAAAAGCTGGATGCTTATCAAAGCCCACACAAACTAGTGGCATTATATAAGTTACCTCAGTCCTCAAAAAATAGGATGTTTTCTTACTTTAAAGTCCACATAAGCTGGTGGCACATGTTTACCTTGGTTCACAAAGTGATGGATGTCTTTTTTCACTTGACTTAAGGCTCGCACAAGCTGATGGCACTTGTCTACCTTAGTTCACAAAAAGTTGATGTCTTTCTTTACCTCCCTCAAAGCCCACATAAGCTGATAGCACTCATTCAAAAAAAAATTAAAAAATAACATAGTAGGAAGGTCAAACCCTACGAAACTCTTAAAAATCTTCTTTTCTGTAGGTTTTTTAATCCATCTAGACATGATGCTAAATAACTTTCCACTTTTCAGTAAGCACACAAATCCATTATCCCATCCAAATAGAATAGTGTCTATTTTCCTTTGCCTTGTTCTTAATACTTAGCAACGGCCAAATAGTGGTAGCTGTACACACCTTATTTTATCCAGGCTAGTTTTTGACATCCAAGGAGTTATGTAAAAGATGATAAAATCAGAAAATAAAAATAAAAACTGAAGGATGACTATCGGGTGTTGTATCGCGACTTTTAAAATCGATGAAGGTCTAAAATGCCTATAGTGCGTATTAAAGAAAAATATAAAATCGAGGCATCAAAGGTCACTTTTCATGGTGCCACCAAGGTCATTCAGATGAATACATAGGTCAATTTCTTATCGTTTGAGACAAGTTAAGGTAACTCAAGAAGCCACAGGTATGTGTAAGTTATATTGGTACACGAGTATTCATCCGAGGCCTTTATAGTGAAAAAACTTGAATTTTCACATGCAGTATCAATATTAGAAGGTTTGGTATCAATACCTAAGGTGTGATATCGATACCTGGCATGTTTGTATCGATACAAGCCTTGGTAATAGCTAAAGTTGTGATTTTTGGCAAAATGTATGGATACATAGGCAGTAGTGTCGATACAAGTCCATAGAGTAGTGATATAGGCCTTTAAGTCTCGAGACTAAAAACAGTTTTTGCTCTTAGTATAGACACACTCCTCCTTGTATCAATACTCAAGGGTAAAAATTGCTTTGTGTATTGATACAATATGTTTAGCATCGATACAGTAAGGAATTTTGCCTTGCTTAAGCCATTTTTCAACCTTCAAAAATCTGATTCAAACATGTTTTTGGCACCAAAAAAATCATCATAAAACATTACAAATCTTGGCTTTCGACCTATGGTCAGATATAAATAAATTTTAGAGCCCAAACAACCAATGACAAAGGTCATTTTCACAAGATATATGGTTGTATAAGGGTGGTAGGTATATCATCAGTTGGGAGGTTGTTGTAGCCTTTCTACTCTTTTTCTCAACATGACAGAACCAATGAAAAGAAAACTAGCTGAGCATGGTAGTTGGAGATATTCCCTATTCTAAGAGAAAAAAATCAAAAATGCCCTTGCCTTGTCTCCTAAAGGCATTGGCTGAGCATTAGAATTAAAAAGAGGACTTTCTCTCCTACAATCCTAGAAAACTCTTTATCCATCCTTATAAATCCTCCATCAACTCCAGCTCTAATAATCATCACAATACTGTTCCATTACCTTTCACTTGTAACGAACCTCCATTCCCATAGCTTCCTAAAACCACCATCAAAACACTTTTAAAAACTTTAATCTTTCTCATACTTTGATCCTTAAAACACTCCATCAACAACTAGTTTACTAGAAAGCTTCCTCTTTTTATCCTTTTTTTTGGCTAAACAACAAAAAAAGAGGAAAGAAACTGAGCATAAAGTTACTGCTTAAAAAAAGAAAGAAACTTAAAGATTTTACTAGTATATATTTTTACCTTATTTCGTATTTCTTTTATAATTCGTTTCATTTTAGTGAGCCTTTCATGCTTCCATGACCCTCCCAATACTTTCATGCATCTTTGTTGCCTTGGTTGTAATAGTCCTAGGATCTTAATGACCCTCCGGACACCTTGATGTTGTTCAATATATAAACTCACCATGCTTCATTTTCATCATCGTACAGCCCCTTTTTTTATGCATATTTTGCCATGTTCATTCCATATTCACATATCCATTTCATATTTAAATAGTCACCTTAATGTGTCTTTGGTATGTTCAAATATTTTTCTTATGTTTTAAGGAGGCTTATGAAATAAAAATGTTATCTTGCCAACTCTAAGATCCACTCATTTGCATAAATATGTTTATATCATCTTCATGCACCCTATTTGTCATTTTCTTGTATCTATGTCACCCATTTCCATGTCAACATGTCATCTTTGCATGTTTGCATGTTTAGGCCATGTTTATCTTGGTATGTAATTTCTTTTGTTCATGATATGTCCACTAAAATGCTTTCTTGTTTCTTACAAATTAATTTTTAGAAACGTCCCTAAGTTAAGTTTATGTTACCTTCAATAGATGAAGACTAGCATGGACTTAATGTTTTCATCAAATTAGTCTCCCAATCTTGGGGCAAATTAACATTTCAGCTCTGGGTTCATGCTGAAATAAGTTTTTTCCTTTAAAAAAAAAGAATCATTTTTAGTATTAATCCTTGATCTCGAGTCTCATGTTTCTTTTGGTGACATTGTTAATGCGTTGTTCCATGGTCCCAAACTACTCTAGGATTATGGAATGAACTTGTGAAGCCTGTGTTATTTGCTGTCGCAGATGTTCGAACGTCTTAGTCCCGAGTTTATTTTTGAAAAAAACCATAATATTGAAAAATGCACCAAATTTTTGCTCTTGCAACACTATAGTTTGAACTTGAAAAATCATTATTGAACAACAAAATATTTCTTTTGATTTTTCAAATATTTTCTTTATAGGGCATTGAATTACCTTTCTAAGGGTGTCTTATTTGCCCGGGATCATCCCGGACGAGGGAGTTATGCTTTTCTGAACCTTTGCTATCCGAAACCCCTAGAACTAGAGTGCAACATTCGGTTTAGGCCATTATGGCCCATCAGATGATTTTTACAAAATTTCTAAGTATTTTTTCCAAAAAGTTGATAAAATTCCCTTTCCGAAAAGGTATTATCTACGATCTAACTATCTCGGATAAGCTTGGAAGGATTGTTCAAAATTCATCATGCCCTTTTACTTGTACATGCTACCAGTGCTAAGATAAACTTAACTTTGAAAGTTAATTCCACCTAGAAAGGGATTTTCTAAAATTTTTGGAATATTTTTATATTAAACCTTGTTGAGTTACCTTTCGAACAATACCTTATTTACCCTTGAAGCTTTCAGATGTACCCAAGAAATATGGGAATAGAGGGGACATAATCTTGTCCCCTATTTTCAACCTAATTTTTGAATCTCTTTTTATCGAGGCATTTGGATGTCTCAAAATGTATCCAGTTGATTTCCTACAACATCAGCCCTTTTTGACTCGAATCAAAGTTAAAATATAAAAAAAGGATTTCATATTAAAATTTTCGCTAGGAGAGATACCCCAACTTCATTACTCCTAAGGATACACTCCAATCCCATTTTTAATTAAAAAATTCAAATTTTCTCTTTGTTTCTAAATGTTTTCCTATATTTGGGGATACTCCAACCCCAGTACTCAAAAGGGATACTTTAACCTTATTTTTTGATTAAAAATTTAAATTTTCACTTTAACCTCAACTATTTTCATAACTCTGTTTTAAGGGTACTCCAACCCTAGCTCATCGAAGGAATACTCTAACCTCATTTTTACCTCAAAAACTTAAAATTGTCTATCTTCTAAATGCCTCAAACTATTGTGATAAAAATCATCATTGTCCTTCAAATTATCACCGAATCTAGACTGGTATCTAAAATTGTCATCTTGATTATTATTCAATAATCAAAGGCAATTATGAGATACATTTCGATCGCCCCTCCTTTTTTATGTTCTTTTGTTTGTGATTGCTTGTTTATGATATTATTACATTTCTCATTTTTCACCCTACTAACTTGCTTTCTTTTTGTAGTGACTATTGTGCATTCATATTTAAATTCATTTTCTAATAAAATTTATAAGGTGATGTTTTATGTTGGTATCTCTCCAGTGCATAACACAAGACATCGAATTTTTTAAAAATCTAATCCGGACATCGTTTTACAAAAACCCCTATGCTCTTTACGTCTCTAAGGTAAATAAGTGATCTAATATTCTTTAAAAAACTTGGATTTCCATTTTTCAAAACTTCATGCTTTAAAGAGAATTATATCTAAATAGAGACCAAATGGAACTAATTTAACTGAGACCAAGGTGAGACATGTTAGTAGGTACCAATTTCGGGGGTCATAGGGATGCTAGTCCTTCCCTTCGCATAACCAATTCTCGACCCCTACCAATAAATCTCTTGAATTTGTAAGCCTTGAAATCAGTGTTTTGAGTTTCGTAACTCGTAATATTATTTTCAATAAGCATTCGATCTTGCCTAGCTCGAAATGATCAGTGGTGACTCTAAGTTTACGGCCATTTCATGCTGACTATCTGAGACTAGCTGAAGAAGCGATTTACATGATGGTCTTTTCCCTTTTGTCCCCATTATTATGCCTAATCCAAGTCCTGATCATGGGATAACTCAAAGGCTCGACCATAAACAACTATCATATATATTAAGTCGAATGCACTATGCCTTTTGGATCGTCTATAGTTTTAAAGGCCGGGCACGTGGTGCCATATGCCATTGCATTAAAACTCAAATTTGGTCATGACTTTGGCCTAAAAAATCATACAATATTAGTCATAATTTTATACAAATCACGTGGATTTCATTTTTTGGCTTTAAAGATTGGATTGTCACATTTTGGAAATGTCCATTAAGCTTGCATAAAAACATTTCATGAGAAAATCTAATTTAATAAAGGGCAAAAGTAAGACTGCTCATTTATCAACTCATGCATGACTTTTCTTGTCTACAAGAATCAAGATTAACCAATCAAATGTTAAAGTTGGCACCTTGGTATAATGACTTATCATGTTGTACACCATAAATGTCCTAAATGCCCTCTTTACTAGGTAATTTTGGTAGCTAAAATATAGTAATCTTATTTCCATGCTTAGCCAAAAGAGATCAAACGCATATTATCACACCATCTAAAAACATTATTTCCTTAGTAAAAACACTATTCCTAAAACTTTTCCTTCACCTTCTACAACTTCTCATTTTTTTTATTTTCACCCTATATACTCACCTTTATTAATGCTGTAACCAAAAAGCTCTGTATTTTCATTCCCTTCTTACTAATTAATAGCGAAGAGAGGAGAGAAAGTAAGCTTAAAGTTGTGCCTTAATTTTGAGGTCTAATAACCTTTGTGCTAGTGACTTGGTTAATTGGTTGTTCTATCATCCAAAACTACTCTGAGATTGTGTAAATAAGCTTGTTAAGACATTCGGTTATCTATAATCCAAGCCTAGTTCTAGGGAACCCCAAAAGATGAAAAAATCCCTTATTTTGCACTGGCAGCATCATAACTATGAATTAAGATAGAATTTTTTAAAAACTAACGATTTTTCTTAAATTTTATGATTTTTTTACTCAAAGTGCATCAAATTACCTTTCAATGATACCTTATTTACCCTCGAACGTGTTTAGATGAAGGAACTATGATTTTTTAAATTTTTATTATCTAAAACCCCTAAAATTAATGATTTAAATTTTGTGTGAGCCATTTAAGCTTATTTAATGATTTTTCTAGGTTTTTTAAATATTTTTCCAAAAACTAAGTGAAATTCCGTTTCCACAAAGGTATCATTTATGATCTAATGGTCTTGAATAATTATGAAGCAATTTTTCAAAGTTTGTTATACCCTTTCCCCTACTTATGCTATTGGTGCTCAATCAAATTCAAATTGAAAAATTAATTCCATCTAGAAAGTGATTTTCTAAGATTTTTAGGATATTTTTATGTTAATCCTTATTGAGTTACCTTTCCAATAGTACCTAATTTTGCCTCTAAAGCCTTCGGTGAACCAAAAATAAATTTAGAAAGGTTGATAGCGGAATGCTCTCCCTAATTTTTTGACTTTAAAAATATTAATTAAATTTGTTTGAACCACCATTACTAGGAATTCAAATATTTAAAGCAAATTTGAGTAACTCTCTCTATAGAGTCAAAGCCAAAAACACAAGTCTCACAGGCTTAGATCAAGGCCTAAAAAAATCTTTATCTTGTCACTTGTTTCAAATTACTAATTTTAAGTTTAAATCCATATTTTTCACAAAAAATACTCTATTTTCCAAAAACTACTATAGTTCTTATCTTTAGGGATACTTTAACCCTATTTTTCAAAAAAATACTCCAACACTACTATATACACTTTGTTTTGTCTAGGCCAACATTTAAGGTATTAGAAATCATCATCCATGGAACAATCGACGGCACTCGAAAAAGCATAGGTCAATTTTCCACCAGCCTCGATTGAGGTAAAGGGTTTAAAGAGTCAAAGGTAACGAAAATCTACATTTTTGTTTGCATATCTCGATAGATGATGTAAGGTATCAATACAAGGCTCCACATCCTTCAAAGTCTAAAATCTTGTTACTTGTCTTGATACCAAATGGCATGTTATTGATACTCGAAGAGTAGTATTGAACCAAGGGTGTTTGTATCGTTATAAAGTTATGTTATGGCCAAAATCATAATTTTTGGCCAACAAGTATTATTACAGGAGTGCATGTATCAATACAACAAGTTTGGTATCAATATAGGCTTACTGGTATCAATAAACCATGCTTCGTATTGATAGCAGATTTAAAGAATTGATACATTCTAGGATTTTCGCTCAGTGTATCGATACAAAGCTCAATGTATCACTACATGTTCTTTATACCATGACTTCAAAACTTAAATTTGGTCATGACATTAGCCTATAAAATCATCCAATATTATATATAAATTCATAAAAATCACCTGTATTTAATTTCTAGTCTTTAAACATTAGATTAATACATTTTGGAATGGTTTATTAAACTTGGCATAAAGGCATTTCATGAGAAAATCTGATATGATGAAGGACAAAATTAAGATTACTCATTTAATCAGTTAATGCGAAGTTTTCTTTGCTTATAAGGATTAAGATTAACCAAGCAAATGTCGAAAAGGTTTTACATTAGTACTATGAGTCATCATGTTGTACATGCCAAAAGTCTTATGTGCTTTTTTTTTTGCTAGATCATTTTAATGGTTAAAATCCACCAGTCTAATTTTCTTACCTAGCTAAAGGAGGTGATAACATATTTTACATTAGCCATCAAAAAAACCTTTAAGCTCTTTCAACTCTCCGTTTCGTAGATCTTTTCTACCCTTCCAAAACCTCTCATTTTCTTCATCTCTACCCTCAAAACCATCCTCTATAGACATGATAACCAAAAGTTCTTTATTTTCACTTATTCTTTCTTAATCTATAGTAAAGAAGGGAACAAAGTGAGCTCTACATTGCTTGGTTGCTGCTCATTTAAAGAGCTAAAAGTTAAGGTTTTCATTGGGGTATATTTTTTGTGTTTCTTCATCTTATGTTCTATTTTTCTTTATCATCATTTCGTTAGTGAGCCTCCATGTTTCCATGATCTTATTAAGGCTTTCATGTATTATTATGGCTTTGTTTTTGGTAGTCTTAGGATTTTGATGACTTTCTTGGTGCTTTGATGTTTGTTAGATGAACTAAAATGCCATATATGATTTGACATTAAAACAACCCTTCCACATGCATTTTTGCCATGTTTTTCTTCATCTTAACATGCTTATTTCATGTATAGCTGTTTATTGTAGTATGTTTTAATCCTTACTATGCTATTGAATAAATTTCACCATGATTCCTTTGTTGAAATGCATTTTCACCATGATTTTGAATGTTTGCTAATGTTTGATGTTTCCACTTGGTTTAGTTCATTATATTTGTCAAAATACCTTATGATGCTTGCAAAAATCTATTTTTAAAGGAAACCCTGAGTTAAGTCTATGCTATCTTAAATCAATGGGGATTAGCATGGATTTAATGATTTCAATAAATTGGCTATCCAATCATGGGGATATATCAAGCATAAATGTTTGAAATCATTAGGCCAAACAAATTCTATTTTTAATCCTTACAAGAACCAAACCATTTTCTAGTATTGCTCAAAGTCTTGTTTCAAGCTTTCATTATGAATAATGGTGAAAACAGTGAGCGGTTCAGTGGCTTACTCTCTAAAAGTTGAATTAGTTTGTTACTCCACTGCCATGGACCTTAGTGATTGGACATTCAAATATCCAACATGTCACCACATGCCGCGCCTTTAAAACTTCAGATGACCCAAAGGGCATGGCACGCTCGGCTTAAAAATAAATGATGGTTAGTTGTGGTCGAGCCTTTATGTTCTCCCTTGATCTAGATTTGGATTTGACATAATAATAGGAAAGAGAAGGAAAAGACCATTAGGCAAATCACTTATCCAACTAGTCTCTTATGGCCCCATGAAATGGCCATAAACTTGGAGTCGCCATCGATTATTTCAGGCTAGGCAGAATCAGATGCCTATTAAAAATAATATTCTAAGTTACAAAACTCAAAACATTGATTTCAAGGTCAACAAAGCTCAATGATTTGTTAGTTGGGTTGGGAGTTGGTTACGCATAGGGAAGGATTAGCATCCCCATGACACCTACCTATTAACTATGTCTCGCTTTGTTCTCGATTAAATCGATTCCATTAGTCTTTATTTAGATATAATCCTTTTAAATGCATGATGTTTTGGTGGAAAATTCAAATCCAAGTTTTAAAGAAAATTAGATCACCTATATGCCTCGAAGATGTGAGGAATATAGGGATTTTTGTGAAAACATTATCCTAATTGAATTTAAAAAGTTGGATGTTTCATATTAGGCACTGGAGAGATACCAACACGAATATTGCCTTGTAAATTTTATTGAAAAACCAAATTTAAAACATGAATGCATGATAATCATTACAAAAGGAAAAATGTTAGTAAGACGAAAAAGGAGAAATATAATAATATCATAAACAAGCAATCACAAAAAAAAGAACATAAAAAAGAAGTCTCAATCAAAATGTATCTCATAATTATCTTCGGTTATTAAAGAATAATCAAGATGACAATTTTAGAGGTAGGTCTAGATTCAGTAGTAATTTGAGAGATAAAGATAATTTTAATCAAAGCAGTCTAAAGCACCTAAAAGAGAGAAAATTTTAGGTTTTTTTAGGTAAAATGGGGTTAGAGTATCTCTTTAGAGAGGTAGGGTTGGAGTATCCCTAAATATAAAGCTAGAAAAATATTTAGGAATAAATAGAAAATTTAAATCTTTAATTAAAATCGGGGTTGGAGTATCCCCTTAAAGTAATGGGGTTAGAGTATCCCCAAAGATAAAGTTAGAAAAATATTTAGGAATAAAGAGAAAATTTAGATTTTTTATTAAAAATGAGGTTAAAGTATCCTTTCAGAGTAATAAAGTTAGAGTATCTCCACTAGCAAAAATTTTAATATGAAATCCATTTTTATATTGTTGTATTTTAAGCCTTCATTCGAGTCAAAAGGGGCTAATGTTGTAGGGGAACCTGCTGGATGCATTTTGAGATATTCGAACATCTTGATAATGGGTGATTCAAAAATTAATTTGAAAATAAGAGACAGCATCATGTCATCTCCATTCTTAAATTTTTTCAGGTGCATCCAAAGGGTTTAGAGGGTAAATAAAGTAACTGGATAAGGTTTAACGTAAAAATATTTCAAAAATCCTAAAAAATTATTTTCTAGGCAAAATTAATTTTTAAAGTTAAGTCTGTCTCAACACTGCCAGTGTGTACAAGGAAAAGGGCATGATGGACTTTGGAAAATCATTTTAAGCTTGTCCAGAATCGTTAAATCATGAATAATACTTTCTGAAAAGGAAACTTTATGAATCTTTTTAAGAAAAAGATTTAAAAATTTCATAAAAATCATTTGATGTAACCAATTAGCTCAAACAGAATATTGCACGCTAATTCTAGAGGTTTCGGATATCAAAGGTTTAAAAAATCACAACTCCCTCATCTGGGACGATTCAACGGCAAATAAGACACCATTAGAAAGGTAGTTTGATGCCCTTTAGGCAAAATATCATAAAAACCTATGAAAACATTTTGTGGTTTGAAAATGATTTTTCAAATCTAATCTACAGTGCTGCCAAAGCAAAAACAGGGGGATTATTCGATATTCCAATTTTTTCAAAGATAAACTTGGGTCTAGGATGTCTAAACGTTCATGACAGAAAGCAACATGGGCTTCACAAGTTCATTCCACAATCCTGGAGTAGTTTGGGATGATGGAACAACTTGTTTACTATGTCACTAAAGGGAACATAAGACTCAAGATCAAGGTTTAATACTAAAAATGATTTTTTTAAGAAAAATAAACTTATTTCACGATGAGTCCAGAGCTGAAATGTTGATCTACCTCTAAGATTGGAAGACTAATTTTATGAAAACATTAAGTTCCTGCTATTCTTCATCTTTTAGAGGTGGCATGAACTTAACATAGGGATTTTTCTAGAAATTAGGTTTTAAGAAACAAGCACGCATTTTAATGGAGATATCATAAAAAAAATATTGCACATACAAAGACAGACGTGGATTAAACATACAGACATACAAATATGACATTTTGACATGAAAATAGGTGGCAAAAATGCAAGAAGATGACTAATAGGGTGCATGGAAATGATATAAACTTGTTTGAACAAAGGAATGGATGCTAGAGTTGTCAAGACAACATTTTTATTTTATGAGACCCCTTAAAACACAAGAAAATGTATGAACATACATAAGACATGTGAAGGTGACCATTTAAATATGAGATGGATATGTGAATATGGAAGGAACATGGCAAAAGATGCATAAACAAAGGTTGTGCAGTAAGTTTGTATTTCCAAATATCATTAAGGTGTCTTGAAGGTCATCAAGATCCTATGACTACCATAACCAAGGCAATAATGATGCATGAAAGTCTTAGGAGGGTCGTGGTTGCATGAAGGGCTTACTAAAATGAAATGGATGATTGAAATAGAAAATGTATGGAACAAGGTTGAAAATATATGAGCAAAAGCTTAAACTTTCCTTCTTTTTTTTAAAATAGTGACTTTGAGCTCAGTTTCTTCCCTCTTTTTGCTATTATTTAGCAAGAAAAAGGTAAAAGGAAAAAGCTTTCTAGTAATATGGTTGCTGGTGGGGTGTTTTGAGGATGAAAGTGTGGGAAAGGTTTACTTTTTGAAGGTGTTTTGGTGGTGGTTTTAGGGAGCTACGGGAATAGAGGTTGGCTGAGGGTGAAAGGTAATGGAATAGTATTTTTGGGGAGTTTGTGGAACCACAGTTGCTGGAGAAATTTTGGGACTGGATGGAGTTTTTTGAGATTATTGTAGAGCTTTTTTTAAAAAATGGCTAAAGGTCTCTCTTTCTTTTAGATAACTGAAAGTCCCTTACTCAATGCTCAGCCTATATTTTTAGAAAAGAATGTAAGGGTCTTTTTGATCTTTCCCTCTTGCAATAGGGGACATCTTTAACTACCATGCTTAGCTAGCTCTCTTCCCATTGGTTCTGCCATGCTGAGCTAAGGGGTAAAAAGCTGTGATAGCCTGTAACTGGAGATATGCTTGCCATCCCCTCTGACAACCATAAATCTTATGAAAATGACTTTTGTCATTGATGTTTGGGCTCCAAAATTTGTTTGAATCTGTTCATGAGCCCATAGTTAAGGTTTACAATGATTTATGATAGTTTCTTAATGCAAAAACATGTTTAAATCGGGTTTTCGAAGGCTAAAACATGGCTCAAATTGAGCAAAAATACCTTGGTGTATCGATACAAAACATGTTGCATCGATACACAAGGTACTTTTTACCTATGAATATCGATAAATGAGTTGTGTGTCGATACTAGAGCAAAAAAGTTTTCAATCTCAAGACTTAGAGGCTTGCATCGATACTCTATGGATTTGTATCAATACTAATATTTGTGTATCGATACATTTTGCCAAAAATAGTAACTTTAGCTACTGCCAAGGACTGTATCAATGCAAACATGCTAGGTATCGATACCATATCTTAGGTATTGATGCCAAACCTTCTTGTATCGATACTATATGTGAAAATTCAAGTTTTTGGTGATATAAAGCTCGTATCAATACTTGTACACCAATACAACTAGAATGTACCTGTGGATTCCTGATAACTTGGTTACAAACATTAAGAAATTGATTCGTGTACTCATTTGAATGATTCCGATGACACCATGAAAAGTGGCTTTTGATACCTCATTTTTATATTTTCCTTTAATACGGTCCATAGGTATTTTAGATCATCCTAAAAATTTAAAGTGGCCCTCAATAGTTATCTCTCAGTTTTTTATTTTAATTTTTGATTTTATCATCCTTTAATAGAGTCTTGGGGTGCCAAAAGTGGGTTGATCAAAATGAGGAGTCTACATAATACTTTGACATGTAACCATAAAATCCTTAAAATTAAAGAAAACCCAATGTTTCGATATTGGTGGCAAAGTGGTCCCTATTTAAAAAATTATTTTTTGACTTCAAATAATCTTTATGGAATTTTTTAACATTTTTACTTGCAAGGGATTTAAATTACCTTTTGTAGACACCTTACTTTGTCCGGGCTAATTTTTAGCAATCTAGAGCATGGATGTAAGAGGGGATGATGACATCACCTGGCGAAAAAGTATTTTAAGGATGTCAAGAAGGCATAGGGATCATATCAAAGGTAAATACGAAGATGTGGCATCAAATGATGGTGTTCAAGGCATCCAGGGACAAAGGAATCGAGAAAATTCACAATTTTACTTAAATATATTGATACATGGTTCTCATGTATCGATACAATGCTCTAACGCACCAAAAATTTGAAATGTCTCCATTTGTATCGATACAACATGTAGATGTATCGATACATAAGTCCCTGTATCGATACAACATGTAGATGTATCGATACATAAGTCCTTGTATCGATACTAGACCATGCTAGGACCCAAACATGCATTCTATAAAGGAATGTATCGATACAAATCAACATGTATTGATACTGTGGTTCATAGTATCGATACATTAATCATTGTATCGATACAATGCTCATTGTATCGATACTATCAAGGTTTTTAGACCAAATGTATCGATACATCATGCAATTTATCGATACATACAGGTTTTTTCACGGTCCAGGCAATTTTGACTCATCCACCATTAGTCCAAAACTCGATTTTTACACATTTTTTTGCATCAGGAAAGATTAAAACACATATCAGGTTATGAATTTAGACTTTAAAATTAATCAAAAAAACTTTTTTAGTCTAAATTAGATCAAAGGGGTCAATGTTATTTGGTCACCCTATTCCTCCCTAGTTATTGGCCAATGTCACCATCAGCCATCCTAGATGCTAGAAGATTATTCTAGCATTTAAACCAGCCACCCTATGCCCATCACAGCGGTAGCAAGCTGCCTCCTATAGCCACCCTATAGCCACCATACTGACATCACCTTGTCCCCCTTGAGAAATGGCTAACAACACCTCTAATTTGGCTCCAAAAGGCTAGTATAAATGGACCACTTCTATCTCAACAGAAAAAGGTTAGATTCCAGCTCATTTTACACTTCCAAAAACTTGCTCATACACCAAGAAATCCAAATCCCGTAGCTCTTCACCCTCCACCCAAAAACAGCCTCAAAACTCTTACTTTGATTCACTACACACTTGAAAAATCACCCTCATCCATATCAGAACCAAAACTCATTATTTCTCTCTTTTTCTTACTTGTTAACAACAAGGAAGAGAGGGAAATTCAAGCCATCTCTGCTGCCCCACCTATTTGGCCAAAGTAGAAGTTTTGTTGGTATAACTTCCTATTCCATCACTTATATTTTTTGTTTTTCAACATCTTTATCATTTTAGTGGGCTTCCATGTTTCCATCACCCTCTTAGGATTATCATGCATTATTGTGGCATTTGGTTGTGTTAGTTTAGGATTTGGATGCTTTAATGCTCCTTGGATGTGCAAAAATGCCTCATTTCATACTCATTAGTTTGATATCTCTTGCTCATGCATTTCTTTTTCTTTTTGTGCATCTTGTTATCATTAATCCATGCATGAATCATTAGCCTAACACATTTCAAGCACATTTACACCTTAACTTGCA
>JBBYHO010507337.1:0-21102 GCA_038382025.1 Adansonia gregorii | reverse complement strand
ACATTACTCTTAATTAAATAATTAAGTGACATTACTTTAAAGACATAACCTTTCATTATTTTGAAAATGTTCCAACACCTGCTAGTCTGTTAGTTGACAGGAAGCAAATGTCTGTAGAAAAAGCTGAAGCTCAGGCAATGGCAAGCTATTAAAGCTGAAGCTTTGGGACCTTAACATCAGGTTCATACCCTCTCTGAAGCCCTTGATGAGTCGATCTTAATTAAGGTAAATCTATTGAATCTTCTCATTCAATTCATGCTCTTGTTATGTTAACAATAAGATAATACATCTTCCCTTGTCACCCTACCTGACCCACCGGAAACCATGGAGGATAAGAAGGGTTAAAAGAAGTGTTGGTTGTTGATCACTAAGAGTGTGCTTTATAATATGAGAAGTTATTGCCACCTGTTTGCTTTTGGGAAAAAAAATGTTGTTTTCATAGAATTAATAGGGTTGTAGACGTTTAATTTTGATGATAGCAAACTATTTGTGATTTAGTTGCCCATTTCAGTAGCTGCAAGGAAATACTGAAATTATTCTTTGGTTTTATTTTCCTGAGGTGGTAAATATAATGGTGGTCTCAACCTTTAATTTAGCATTAAATGAAGAAAATAAAAACTTGGGGAGCTTGTAAAGTGAAAGTAATTTAATGAATGCACACTAAATGTATACTTTGAGAGTTCTTACTAAACAAAGACTAGCTCAAATCAAAATCAAGATCAAACCATTTCAGCAATTCTAAAAATTCGAATCCCCAAACCTTTGGAAGGAACTAACTCTAAATTCATGATGTGGAGAAACAATGGTATCTTTATTTTAAGATTCTATTCCTGGTGTTGGAAGGACCATTTCATAGCTAATCCCTTTGGGTTTTTCTCTTCACATGATTGGTATGCGCTGGCAAGCCGTGGCTGATACAGCAAAGGCAAGATGTTGTTATTAAAGATTTGTTTTGCTTCAATTGACCATTCTGCGAGCAGACATTCTGTTGGATATAAATAGGGGAGAGATGGTTGATATTGAGGTGCACCTAGAAGAAACTGCAGAGCTTGTTGATGAGTCTCAACCAAAGAACCTGAATTATTACGGGTGAGCAAATACACCTCGATTCGGTTCATTTCCTAACTATATGTTAGAATAACATTTGCAGTGCTTAATATCAAATTACAGCTTAAGTTAAATCTGTTTGACATATGGAAACATTCTTGAATCATCTTGCACTTTCAGCATTCTTTGTATATATTGTACAAATTTTTGAGAAAATCTAGAACTTGAAACAGTTTTTATCCAAACATCTGGACTAAGTTGTATTCTCTTTTGATTGATTGCTGCAGCACATATAAAATCCGTTATATTCTTAGAAGGCAAGATGATGGATCATGAAAATTCTATGGAGGTGACATTTAAATGCCATCATGAGACAGCATAGCATTCTGGAAAAAGTTATAAATAAGCCGAGGTCAGTTGACTGCTAATCTTCTCTGAGTTTCTAGTCTTGACTTGAACTAAACATCTGCTGAACGATGAAACCTGCGAAAGTAAAAACAGATATCCAAGATAGGGCAGGCCTGCGCTGTGATTGAATCCGTATGTCATACCACAATTATCAAACAAAAAGGGGAATCCTTATGTCAATTATCAAACAAAAAGGGGAATCCTTATGTCATAAGTGTGGGGAATGGACGGATTGCCTATTTCTAAAAGATTACAGTTTTTGAATGTTGTCGCAACGTGGTCCAAATACGAATCCTAACCAAGCCCGACTTAAATCGCTTTCACTCCTATATTTATTAAATTTATTATTATTTTATATATTTTTTATTTGTATAGGTCATATCATTATTGATATTTTTTTATTTTTGGGAATTGCGTGGTCGAGATGAATCGCTCACTCGACTTAACCTTAAATAGTTATTACAAAATGACTATTTAGAGTCGCCACCAATCTATTTGGTTTAGGTGAGATTTGTCACTTACTGGAGTTTGCATTTTGAGGGTTACGAACCCCAAAATATAAACTCCCAGGCTTGCGATCATACCAAAGATCATATAAAAGGGTCCGGGAGTCGGTTACAATCACAAGTAAGGATCGACCCTCTCGTGATGCCCGAAAATCGGTACCTTATTACTTACGTGTTAACTTAAAATTTTAATTTTTATTCAGCTTCAATATGTGGCATTTAATTACAATTCTCGTATTGTTCAAATAAGATTTTATTACTTTATGAGAGAAAATCAAGGTTTTGCATTTTAAAAAATTAAAACGTCTTACGGACCTTCACCGGAATACCAATGGGACAAGAAAGTTTTCATTATTCTCTTTTATACCCCAACGGAGAACCAAAGGAACATAAAAGGTTCAAAAAAATGTTTTTCACGTGTTATTGGAGTACCTGGTAGAATGTGAAAGGTTTTTTTATTTGTATAAAATTCTCTATCATTTTGAAAAGGGTACCTCGTCATTAGAATGATCCGTAAAACCCCTATCACATATGGGTGTGAAGAATTTGACACACCATTCTAACTCCGAGACATTGCCTTTATTTTTCAAAGACATACGAATTTTATTTGAAACAAAAATAAAGGACATATAACTCAATTTGGACATTGAAATACTAATTTGAATCCAAGGACTAAAAGATAAAAGGAAAAAAACGAACATATCTTTAAAGTATACCTTCGGCATAGAAACACTCGGTAGTTATTTAAGACAGGTTTTAAGAACAGTTACAATATTTCTAAGGCTTACCATCGACACTGAGGCACCCGATAACTACTTAAGTTTTGCTTTCAAGAAAAATTAAAATATTCCTAAGGCTTACCATTGACATTAAGGCATCCGATAGCTACTTAGGATCACGTTCTAAGAAAAATTAAGATATTCTAAGGCTTACCATTGACACTAGGGCACCCGATAAGGAAAATTATGAAACTGCCATTGAGGTATACCTTCGACATGAAAGTATCCCGGTACCCCTAATGGACTTAAAAATGACCTGAAAAGGTTAAAGGAACCTTAAACTTTCACCATTGGCATAAAAGCATCTCGATAAAAAAATTACAAAAATGCCCCTGGGGTATACCTTCAACATGAAAGTATCTCGGTACCCCTAATTAACTCAAAACTAACCTTAAAAGGCTAAAGAAACCTTAAACTTTCACAATTGGCATAAAAGCATCTAGGTGAAAAAAATTATAAAAATACCCCTAGAGTATACCTTCGACATGAAAGTATCCTTATACCCTTAATGGACTCAAAAAAACCTTAAAAGGCTAAAGGAACCTTGAACTTTCACCATTGGCACAAAAGCATCTTGATGAGGAAAATTACAAAAATGCCTCTAGGGTATACCTTGGACATGAAAGTATCTCGGTATGCCTAATGGACTCGAGAAGACAAGTAATGATGATTATTACTCTATATAGGCAATTTAGATTACCAAAATGACTTAAAGTATGAAAATTTCGAATGGGTCATTAAATTTTCAAAAATTACATTTCGTACCCTAATGGAGAACCAAAAGAATACGAAAGGTTTTTATATTTTTAGCACCTCACCGGAGGACCAATGGGATGCTTAAAATATTTAAAATAATCTAAAGGGATGATTTCATGCTAAAGATAATCATCTTGTCCTAAAAATACTAAATTTCCTTAAGGTTCCATAAACTTTCTCGATTTTACACTTAGTTACCTAAATAAAAAATAATAACCTAAATCATCACAAAATATAATTAATCAGGTAAAAATCAGCATATAAGTCATGAAGAACATCCACAAGAAGGTTCAGTCAAACACCTTTGACCAGAAAATAAAAAATTTTCATTATTTGCAAATTGGCCTTTAAACTTTAAAAAATTACAAAATACCCCTAAAGTGTGAAAAATACCTAAAGCATGGTATGAAATACCTTTCAAAGTTATCTATCAAGCTTTTGGTCAAATCCTTTGACCACAAAACAAAGAAATTTTTATCATTTGTAGACTAGTCCCTAAACTTTTAGACATTTGCAATTTAGTCCCTACTTAACCGAAACCATCATGAAAACACATCATTAAAGGATGAAATTAGCTTGGAATCAGCAGCAAAACATAGCAAAAATACTCATTATGATTCAGCCAAACATATAGGTCTAGAAATTTTTTTAAGGATTAGCCCTTAAACTTTTTGTATTTACAAAATGACCTTAAAAACACACATACAAGCATGAATTTCGGCCAACACCTAAACAACCTGCCAACCATCTTTTCTAAACTCAATAGTCATATATTCACATTTCATTTAACACAAATTAGCACCATTATATGATAAAAATACAAAAATAAGCACATAAGCATGTAATTTCACCATAATAACAAGAAAATACTAAAAGAAATAAAATATATATGAACATATATATGACAAACACAACACCAAAACCAACATCATATCAACATAAACATGACTCATGAAGAAAAATAATTTATTAACAAGAAAAAAAAGAAAAAAATAAAATAAAATCAAGGAAATTAGTTCATGGCCATTATGCTTAGTCTTTCAACATGGACAAAAAAAATCCTTGAACTTAAGCATATTTTTGGCTTACCAAAGAGAAGAAAAATGTATCAAACAAACAAAATTAAAAGATTAAAATGGAGATTTACCTTACAAAGCTTTAAAATCTTTTTTTATTTTTCAAGTATTTTCTTTTTTCTTTCTACTCTTTTTTTTAGGCTTCCTCCAAACTCTCTCCAAAAAACCTATGAAATAACATCCCCCCCATTTATAGGGGAGGATTTGGCCAACATCCTCCTTGGCCGAGAGTTTCCATGCCATTTTCCATTGGATTTTCTTTTATTATTTTATTATTTTTTATATTTTTTTAATGTTAAGTTTGCTTGTTAGGTTAGAACTAATAAATGTGTGTCATAAGCCAATACCTTTGTCATTTCAGAGTGATGTCATGCATGCCATTATTGATTTCTAGGGATATTTTGATTGATATTCATATATAATATGTAAAATTATACCATAAAAATTAATTAAAAGATTAAATTATAAAAATTAAAAATTATATTTTTTTAATAAAATTTCAATTTAGTACTAAAAATAATTTTTTTATGTACAAAAAATTTAAAAATAGCAAACTCGTAAAATTTTACGAGGAAAACTTTTACCGGGAAAAAATTGACAAATATGAAAAAAACTCAAAACTCATAAAGTAAATTCTTTTTTTTTTTTTTGCAAACTGAATTAATATGGATTTAAAATAATATTTAAAAAATTTTAAAAATTATAAAATATAAAAAAATCCTACTGAAGAAATTTATGAAGCAAAAACTTTGTATTTTGGTAACAGGAAAAATTTTAAAATTCAGAAAATAAATTGAATTTTTTCAAAACTGATTTAATGGGAGTTAAATGATAATATTAGATGAATTTTGATGTTTAAAACTCTAGAGGATTCGACCAAAAATTTTACAAGTAACGAATAACTCGTATTTTAATATCGAGAAAAATTACGAAATTTTATTAACATTGAAATAAAACAAATTCAAGACCACATATTATTCAAAACATTAATTTCTAAAGTGAAGAAAATGAACTTGTAAAATTTCTAAAAATAGATCAACAAGAGCCAAAAGTAAAATTTACGAGCACGATAGTCGTATGACTACAAAATTCAAAATTAATTTATAAAATTTACAATTTGATACTTCATGGTAGAAAATGCTAATACATATTTTTCCATGAATATTTATAATTTTTAGGGTGAGAATTGGCATAAACCTACACCGGTGTCGATAAAAATATCCGACCATCAATTTCTTGAGTTTTTTTCAAAAAACTCAAAGAATTTTTAAAAATAGAAAAATTGACCGTGAAATCACCCGCAGAGGTCATTTCCAAAATTTAGCAGGAATTTATTCAAAAACAAAAATTTTTCCTTTACGGATTTATCCTTTATACCTGAAAAATGAATTTTTCCATCATGTACATATACAGTTATTTACATATGGCTGATTAAAATTACAAAAATATGAAAACCCTTCAGTGAAAGTTGACCTCCATCAGAGTAGCTATTACACTTTTGTTTTTGGATATTTAAGACTTTCAAGGAGAAACAGCTCGGACGAATTTAGGTGTCTACAACTGCCCCTCTTTGTCCATTGCTGAGAATCAGGAATAGGACAAAAACCAAATAGACATAATTTCGTCTGGGCCATAAAGTTCAAGAAAAATGAGATATGAACATATATATTAGAGTTTACTGATTTGAAGGGGAACTTTCAACCTACAGTGAGGTTAAAATTGAAAATGAGTTGGTTGGAGTGAAAAGTACAAACCAACCAGTAAGACAAAATGACTGAAACCAAGCAGTTAGGTCAATAAATGAAATGAGTTACTTGGGACTAGGTCGATGGGTAGACAAAAGATACAAAGGTAATACCTAAGGTTAAACGTAACAAGTTTGACTAGGGCTAAACCATTACGTTGAACAAGATACAAAAGAGAGTTTGACCAGGACGAAACCATTATGTCAAACGGAGGTGAAAATAAAGTTTGACTAGGGCTAAACACCACGTTAAACAAAAAGAAAATAGAGTTTGACCAGGGCTAAACCTTCATGTCAAACAAAAGCGAAAAAAGTTTGACCAGGGCTAAACCATCACATCAAACGAAAGTGAAAAGAATGTTTGACCAGGGCTAAACCATCACGTCAAACGAAAATAAAAGAAAGTTTAACCAGGGCTAAACCATCACGTCTAACGAAAGTCAAAAGGGAGTTTGACCAGGGCTAAACCATTACATCAAACAAAAGTGAAAGAAAATTTTGACCAAGTAGAGTAGCAAAACTTGACCAAGTATAGCCAATTAAGTAAGAATTTGATTGAGTACGATCGATCAGAAACAAACCTTGATAAGGTTGAAGTAATCTAACATTTGAGATCTTTGAAGAAAGATTGACTTACCTTTTGATTTTGAAGCAGTATCCATTCTGATAGTTTTTTCTTGCTTCCTTGTTTTAAACCTGTGAATTACACAATTAAGAATGTGGATGCATGATGAATGTGCATGGATTTTCATGATTGGATTTGTTCCTTATTTTTCTAGTTTTCATTCATTTTCTTTTTAAATCGTGATTCAACCCACTTCGAAAGCCTAAAAACATCTTCAGAAAGTGTAAAGAATCTTTCTAGCAATAAAGGGCCAGTCTTGAATCTGATGTTGTCTTTACAGAAATAATTGTTCTTGCCCTTTGAGGAATTCGAATTATGATGCACCAGCGTCTTTAGTGACTGAAAGAGAATGGTATGATTAAGAATGTGTGGGGCATACCATTTGTGATCATGTGATGCATCAATACCACCTAGTGCTTGAGGAAAAGGGATATGATTGGAAATGTGGGCGATATCCCTGCCCTGAGAGAAAATAGGACTTTGTGATGCATTAATATCATTAAGTGGTTAAGGAAAAGAGATATGATTGTAAATCTGTAGGGTGTTCATGCCCTGAGCCATCTGTGGTTTTTAGAATGTAATAAGGACATGACATTTCCATTAACTCCCTTGCCAACCAAAACAAAATAATGAATATCTTTTAAAAAGTTGAGCTTCCTCCATCTTCAGAATTTTATTTAAAATTGTTAGTTGTCCATCCTTAACGCTTTTTAGAATGTTTGAAGGAATTAAGACGTGAACCAAGATTTTCCTAATGTTTTGATCTCATTCCAAAGTAACTCAAAGAAATTAGTATGTTATCTATTTTAATCCATCTTTATTTCTTTAAGTCATTAATTATCATTTCGCAGAAATGTTAGCACGATCGAAAAAATAGTCTAACAAAGGTTGTATTTCAAAGAAAGAAAGTAGAATATTGGATTTTACAAAAATAAAGGTAAAATGCCTAAGAAGAGATTCACAAAGATAATGATAAGTGTCAAAGAAAAGGTTTGGACAATTGAATTCAGATCTTCAAAGATTTATTTTAAACAGAATATCTAATTGATGCGTAGATCCATCTTTTTAGAGATGCGTTTAACCATATCATGCCTACCATTTGATCTTTTCTTTCTTTTGCTTGAGTCACCTTTTCGGGTTTTCAACTTGAAGCCTTCCCTTATATCGCCTTTAATCAAATGCCTTGTTCGGGTTTTCATCCAATTTTTATTTTTTTGTTTTGTTTTGTTTTTGTTTTTTTATTTTTTTATGTTTTTTTTAAAGCATAGTATTTCTTTACACTATCTGTATTGATGGGGTTTGGCAAGACCTCTCCATCCATTTCGGTAAGGATTAATGCACTTTCTGAGAATGCCTTGTGAACCACATAGGGCCCTTCCCAATTGGGTGCCCATTTGCCTCGTGGATCTTTTTGTATTGGGATGATTTTCTTCAGCACCAGTTCTCCTTCATGAAACTATCTTAGACGAATCTTCTTATCATGGGCCTTTATCATTTTTTTGGTACATTTGCCCGTGCTGAATCGCTTTCAACCTCTTTTTTTCAATAAAGTTCAATTGTTCATAGTGATTTTGTGCCCATTTAGTTTCTTCTAATTTGGTCTCTATTAATATTTGAAGTGATGGGATCTCAACTTCAATTGTTAGTACTGCCTTTGTGCCATACACTAATGAGAAAGGTGTTGCCCTAGTCGAGGTCCATACTGAGGTTTGATAAACAAAGAGAGCAAACAAAAGCTTCTTGTACCAATCTTTATAAGTCTTCACCATTTTTCCTATAATTTTCTTAATATTTTTGTTGGCAGCTTCTACGGCCTCATTCATCTTCGGATGATATGTGACCGAATTGTGATGAGAGATTTTGAGTTGGGTGCAAACCTCCATCATCAATTCATTATTCAAGTTGGAGGCATTGTCCGTTATAATTTTTTCAGGGACCCCGAATCTACAAATGATATTGGCCTTTAAAAATTTAATCACCACTAATCTTGTGACGTTTGCAAAAGAAGCAGCTTCTACCTATTTAGTGAAATAATCAATGGCCACCAAGATGAAATGATGCCGGTTCGATGCTGTAAAAGTAATGGGTCCGATGACATCCAATCCTCATATAAAAAAAGGCCATGGCACGGTCATGACATGTAACGGTGAGGGTAGGACATGAATCTTGTTAGCATAGATTTGACATTTATGGCACTTTCGGGCGTACTTGATACAGTCACTCTCCATAGTCGTCCAAAAGTAGCCTAATCTCATGATTTGTTTTGCCATCTTGTATCTGTTGGCATGAATCCCACAAACCCGTTCATGTAGTTCTTCTATTATTTTCTTTGCTTCTGAAGCATCAACACAACTTAACAATGTTTGGTCGAAACTTTTCTTATACAAAATCTCTCTGTCCAAGGCAAAATTCAGTGCTAGCCTTTTTAAGGTTCTCTTATCAGTTTCTGAGGCTTTGGAGGATATACTCGATCTTCAAATAATTTTTGATATCGTGATACTATGGAAGGCTATCTGCCTCAATTTCAATGTTGTGGCAGTATGCAAGGAATTCATAAATACTCATCTTAATGGGTGTCACCTCCTGCCTCTTGTTTACTTTAAACATCAAAGCCAAGGTGGCTAGACCATCTGCCATTTGATTGTCATCACGGAATAGATGAACAAAGTCTACTTCTTCGAATTCTTCTAGTAATTCTAGAATCAATTTTTTATATTGCTACAACCTTGGGTCCGCGTTTCCCATTCTCCACGCAGTTGGTAAATTACCAAGGCTGAATCTCCATAGACTTTCAATACCTAGGCCTTCTTTTCTAATGTTGCTTGTAGCCCTATAATACATGCCTCATATTTTGCCACATTGTTGGTGCAATAAAAAATTATCTGGGCTATAAAAGGGTAATAATCCCCTTCTAGAGATATTAAAATTACGCCGATTCCATGCCCCAATGCATTTGATGCTCCATCAAAATACATTTTCCATTTAGATCCTTTCGATGACTTTTTTTCGTCTTCAACCATAATATTCATCAAGTCCTCGTTAGGGAATTTGAAATCCAACGACTGATAATCGTCAAGCACCCAGCTTGCTAAGAATTCAGCAATTGCACTTCCTTTGATCGCCTTTTGGCTTACATAAATGATATCATATTCAGATAGTAGAACTTGCCACCTAGCTATCCTTCCTGATAAAGTTGGCGCTTCAAATAGATATGTGATTGGGTCCATTTTGGTGATCAGCCATGTAACATGATATAACATGTACTGTCGGAGTCTTTTCACTGTCCAAACTAGAGCACAACATACCGTCTCTATTTGGGAATAATTTACCTTGTAATCCAAAAATTTCTTACTGAGGTAATAGATTACCTACTCTTTCTTTCCAGTCTCATCATGCTGCCCTAATACATAGCCCATGAATCTTTCGAACACTGACAAATAAAGGTTCAAAGGTTATCCCAGAGTAGGCTGTACCAATATTCATAGATTAGAGAGATATTGCTTAACTTTTTTGAAAGCATTTTGGCAATCACTATTTCACTCACCAGGATTTTATTTTCGTAAAAGCCTAAAAATTGGATCACACTTATTTGTGACTTGAGATATGAATCTAGCGATGCAATTCAATCTTCCTAAGAAGCTTCTCACTTCTTTTGGTGTACAGGGGGTGGCAACTCCTGTATAGCTTTGATCTCATCCGAATCAACCTCAATTCCTCTTTCGTTTATGATAAAACCCAACAATTTTGAAGACCTAGCTCTAAATGTACATTTTGCAGGGTTCAGCTTTAATCGATATTTTTTTAGCCTTTCAAACAATTTTTGCAAGTCCGCTACATGACTTTCTTCTTGAGGGGACTTGGCAACACTTCAATTTCCTTATGCATCATATCATGGAATAAGGTGACCATTGCTCTTTGGTAAGTTGCTCTCACATTTTTCAGCCCAAATGGCATTGCTTTATAACAAAATGTTCCCCACATTATGACAAACACGGTCTTCTTCATATCCTTTGGAGCTATTTTAACTTGATTATACACTAAAAATCCATCCATGAAGGAAAATAAATAGTTCTTCGCAATATTATCAACCAGGGTGTCTATATGAGGGAAGGGAAAGTTGTTTTTTGGACTTGCTCCATTGAGGTCTTGGTAATCTACACACATTCTAACTCTTTCATCTTTCTTGGGAATAGGGACAATGTTTACAACCCATTCTGGATATTTTGCCACCTTTAGAAATCCAGATTCAAACTGCCTCTTAACCTCTTTTTTTATCTTTAACAGCATCTCCGGTTTCATTCTCCTTAGCTTCTGTTGAACCAGTTTACATTTTGGCTTTAAGGGCAATTCATAACCACAATCTCTGCATCCAATCCTGGCATGTCTTGATAAGACCACGCAAAGATGTCTCAAAATTCATGCAGCAAGCTTATCAGATCTTCTCAGGTAGAAGCCTTTATGGCAGTTCCTATTCTGATCTTTTTCTTATAATTTTATCATTCTTTAAATTAATAATCTTAGTGGGCTCTTCATGGGGCATTATGCACTCATCTTCTCATTCAATTATTTTTAACAAATCAGGAGGTAAGATATAATCATTGACATCTTTTTCAAGATGAACCTTGAGCAAATAGTCTGTCCAAAATTATCCTCTAAATCCTGATCAGGTTTATCTATTTCACTGCAAAGACAAGAGCAAAGAAGAAATGGGTAAAAGATTATGGGATATGAATAAGGTATGAATACAAAGAAACGGAAAAGGGATTATGAGATAAGAAATCATAAAAGAAATAGATGTAAGATAGAAAAAAGAGCCAAGAAAGATTATATAAGGAAAGATTATGTACATTACATTTTTAGTAATGATAAATTAACATTTTGAGTTCTTACAAAAAGATCTATAGATAACAGAGTTCATTTCTTAGTTATTACTTTGGGATTGGCCTAGACATTATGCTTCTCTCAGCACATGTCCAATTCCTTAAAACATATCCAGGGGTGCATGGGCGAATCCCATGATCCTCAGTGAACTCTTCATCATCTATTTCAATGGCAGCTACATGATACTCATCGAAGGCTTCATTGATCACCAGAATAACGTTCTTTAATGCTTTATCTTCATTTTCTGGACTGACTCCTCCATAGCAGTAAATTTCCTCCAACGAGGGGTAGAGAGTTGATTTTTGGCCGAACTGTTGGCCAACACTTAGGGATGGCTATTTTTCTCTCATTTTTTGTGAACTTTTCCTTCGAAACTCTTTCTAGCTTGAAGCCTAATCCATATTTGTCTTTCTTACCATTGACATTAATGGCCTGGCTAATTCCTTGCAAACATCTCTCTAGTCCACTGCTAACTTAAGCTCCTTTCCTAACTGTAAGCCTAAAACTCATGTAGGTGCTGTTTGAAAGTCTAGGTTTCAAGATTACAGTCCCTTTCGCAACAAAAGTGGCATTAATAATTTCAAAGGATCTGAAAGAGCACTCTTCAGTTTTAGTATTTACTTCAACGTAAAGGGCTTCAATAAAAGTCATGGCCACTATGAATTTAACTTTTTGGTGCAAAGATAATGGGATGGCCTTAGTAGAATAAATCCAGGGTTATCCTAACAAACAGTTGTATGCTGGGATAATATCCATTACATGAAATTCGATCTCAAATGGGTAAGGGCCAATATCTAAAGTGATTAAGATAGTTCCCTTGATTTCTCTCTTAGTCCCATCGAATGCCTTAACAATTGTATGGCTCTGCTTGATCTGATTAACATCAACTAGTAAACAAGACAATGTGATTAACTGCATTACATTTAAAGCTGATCCATTATCAATGAGGACTTTAGGTAGAATGGTCCCTTTACAGTGAGTTGTGATATGAAGAGCTTTTGTTGAAGTGTTGCCCCCTGGTGGGATCTCATCGTCACTAAATGAAACAAAATTATTAGCAATAATGTTATTTATAAGGCGATCGAGCTTATTTATGGAAATGTCTTGAGGAACGTAAGCCTGGTTGAGCACTTTCAACAAAATATTTTGATGCGCTTCTGAGTTGAGCAGCAAGGTTGACATAAAAATCTTTGTCAGTTACTGCTTTAACTGTTCCACTATACTATACTCACTGTGTTTAATGAACTTAAGAAATTCAACAACCTTTTTTTCCTTGATCGATTCTTGTAGTTTTACTAGGTTATCATCGATAACTATTGCTTTTCTAGATACCTGTCCTTTTGACTTGGTTTTTGCACTAGTTTCTAGGCCATAAACGTGACCAATCCTTGTCACATTACTTACCCCAATTATGTCGATAGTCGCCAGTTGGCTTGTAACAACCTCTAGAGTTGTTATTCCACCATCATACTTCCATGTTACTTGTTTGTTATTTTGATACGGGAATGGAGTTGGTGCTATGATAATGAGTTTAGGAGTATCTTTAATTTTAGGCGGTGTGCTCTTTGGCTGATTGCGATGAATGATAAGAGGGCGACTAATACCATAGGATAACTATAACGATCTTTCACCAGCCATGTTGATTGATTTTTCTTCATCTATTCCAACTTCTTCAAAGAACCCAATTTCACCATTGGCCATCATTCTTTGGGTTATGCCTAAAAATTCTATGCAATTTTGCAAACTGTGCCCAGACATTTTGTGAATTTTGCAGACGTTAGTACCAGGATCAGATTGACCTTTGCTACTTCCATGATCTCGACTAAAGATTCCTCTTTCAGTCAGGACTGTCTATATTGCTTCCATAGAAGTCTTAACTTCTTGGACTTTTAACCTCCTTCAATCTTCTTTTTCAGTGATCAGAGCATTAATCCTGGGTTGGGTATGATCTGGTAAGGGATTTGCTGCCATATTAGGTGTTGAGCCATTATCAATTCAAAAGGCACCCATCCCAAGAAGACTTTAAACCTTTTGCTTGAAGGGCGTATAGTTCTCAATTGACTGACCTACTACTGCATGATGCTTATAGTGCAGATTTAGGTCACACTAAATGGGGTAATTTGCTTTATATGGTTTGGAAAAGATTAGAGCCACTAACCGTGCCTTAAAAAGTTTATCAAACATTTCCTTATAAGAGTAAAGAAGGGGTTCATAATGAGATCTAGGTTGGTTGGCTTTTTGGGTTGGTGGATTAACATTGGGTCTTGGTTGGTTTTATGGAAGAGGGTTCAAAGCAGTGGTCTGAAGTGATGTTAAAGGAGGAGCTCTGGGTATGTTAAGAGAGTAGGAATTTTGGGTTTGCTATTTTTGGTTTTGGTAATACGGATGAGGTCCTTGATGGTATGATTGATTAGCGTAGTTAACAGATGGATCTTCTTCTTTCTTCTTTCCCATCCTTGGCCTTTTTCCAATAGAAAACTCCCCAGTCATGATTTTACCAGCTTTAATAGCTATTTCAAACATCTCTCTCAAAATAACAAGATCAGCAAAATTCTTAGTTGCATTTGCCACCAAGTTATCTTAATAGGGGGGACGCAAAGTGCTCAAGAATAGCATTGTGATTTCTTTCTTAATCAGGGGAAGCTGAACTTGAGAAGCCATGTCTCTCCATCTTTGTGCATATTCCTTAAAAGATTCAGCAGACTTTTTCTCCATATTCTAAAGAGTTAGTCTATCAGGCACCCATTTAGCCATGTGTTTATATTGTTGAAGAAATGCATTAGCTAAATCAGTCCATCATTGAATTTGAGTGCAGTTCAGATCATTATACCATTTCAGTGCCGATCCAGACAAATTTTCTTGAAAACAATCAATCAAAAGCTTGTTGTTCTGGGTGTAACCAGCCATTTTCCTGATGAACATTTTAATATGTGCTTGAGGGGAAGTAATGCCTTTGTACGTTTCAAACTCAAGCATTTTAAATTCGGTGGGAGGACTAAGTCAGGTAGTAGGCTAAGGTCCTTGACATCTACACTAGTATATATTTCGACCTCTTCAATGGCCTTTGGCCCCCCTTCAAGAAGCTATAGTTTTCTTTTTTTATCTCTGCTTCAGCTTGCTCTTTACCTTTCTATTTATGCTTTTCCTCTTCATCAATGCCAGGGCCTATTGATTCTTCTTGGGTGACTGCAGTTCTTGTACCTACCCTTTGTGAATGGGTATCAGGATTAATGGTGATGACCGGTGGGTTGGTAGCTGAGACATTTTGTTACAGATTTTGGATATTGGTTGGTTGTGCATTCTGAGCATTAGCTGTTTGTTCCTCAACTGGACCCCTCCGGATCCTCTAGTAAAGGTATCAATATTTATCTTTAGCTGTTGACAAACTGGCTCCCTTGCTAATAACAACTCCATCATCCTCGTGATCTGAGCTTGTAGCTCTTCTTGCCTTTTAAGCATGGCCTCTTAAACTGATCGATGAATTTTTTTTAATCTTTCTAACATTGCCAAGTGATCTTCAGCCATTCTTCTTGTTTTAAGTCTAGTGTGGTATTAATAAGTGGGTAGTGGTTGAGTTGGTCTTTCTGAGTTTGCAATGTTGACCTTAACAATTCCACATTTTTTGAGTTAAGTAACTTTCATTTATGAACTAATAAAACTAATAATCATGTACGTATGTACATCTGTATATGTATGGCATGAGTATATGAATGCACTTGTAGGGATGCTTGCTTTACTAAAGATTCCAAACTCAGAAATTTTCATTCACTTTGTGACAAATTACATGTTCACATCATTGATCATGTAGGATTACATCCAAGGAAATTCTTAATTTGATCATATTATTTCTGAGCTTTATCTAAAAATTAAAGTACAACGTCTCCATATCATCCTACGAGATTAATTTGCATCTGTAAGTCTTTAATCCTCTCCATCATTTTCCTTGCTTGGATGATGGTTGAGTGGATTTGCTCCGTAAGATGATCTATGTACATTTGTCTGCCAAAAGAATAAGCTGCCTATCATTTGCCATCATCTTCAGCCCACCACAGTCTATTATCCCAATATGCATCTAGATCACTGTAAGCTTGCACCAAGGCGCGAATATCATCTCCCCTGCATTGTAATTCTAATCCCAGCTCTGCAATAGTCATAGTGAGACCTTGTTTTTCCTCAAGCAGTTGAGATACCCTTCCATGCTTTTGATCTAAGGCAGCTCAGAGTTGTTTATTCTTTTCCATAGACCTTCTTAACTTGAGATGTGTACCAGCATGCTCTCTTCTTTCTTTTTCAAAAATAGTTTGCCTGGCCTCTCCGTCCAAAGCTTTAACCTTCCATGCTCTTAACTCTTCACAAAGCTTACGCATTTATTCTTTCATCTCCTTAGTAGTGCTACTAGAACTCTCGGATATCTCGGTAAGTTTTATTTTTTTGTTTTATTTAACCTAGTCATTTTTCATTAAGTTGTACTTTTCTTCCATTTTTTCAACTTCTTTTGCTTTTGCTTCCACCTTCATTCCTAAATAGGTAAATTCTTCTTGAAGCTGATGATTCTCATCATTCATTCTTTTTCGCTCTCTACAGCTTCCTCTTTAATCAAATCGATCTCCAATGGCATGATAGGTTCTAGCTAAATAGGTAATCGAGGAATGGTTCCATCCAAGCTAGGAATAATTATGTCACAACCTCAAACTCTCCTCCAAGCATCATATCCTAGAGTAGTCTTATCTGTGTATGCACTTAATCTTGACTCATACCTTTCTCTCCATTGTAAAGCAGCCATCTGAAGCAACTTTTTATAATCCTCACCTTGATATTCCAATTCAACACCAGCTAAATTTGAAGTCATAGGGATGAATTACTGTGAACCATATTGCTTTCGGACCAATAATGGTGCATAACCCACAGTGCCCCATATTTTAAGTAAAGGCACATACAGCAAACTACCACATCGATACACAAAGCATTTTGATGAAAACCATGGTGCCCTCCACGTTATATCAGAAAAAGCTAAGTTCTTTAGCATCTCCACCCATTGTTTCTTAGTTCCAGACATGGGTCATTCCTTTTTGATGAATTCCTGGAAAAGAGCAAAGTGTGGAAAGTAGGGTTTAACTTTATCTACCATTTCACCCCAGAAATGACTTCGAGCCCAGATGTATAATAACAAAGCACTTCCAAAAAATCTCCCTTGGCTATTTTTTGACATGCATTGAGTGCTCTAATTATTTCAACTAAAATTGCTAGAGTCAGGTGCATGTTTATTTTCAATTGATCAAATAAATCCATTATTGCTGCTTCAACTTGTCCCAACACTCTCGAGAAGAAAACCATCCCATATATAGCAAGAGCAAATGCATCCAGAGCCTTCTCATTGTCGAATTACGATTGGATATATTTTCGTCGATACTGCCATGAAATGACACTGGTATTCCCTTTTTGCTCTATGTGATAGTGGTCGGCTTTGAAATCATGATCCAAAACTTGACTCAATCTTTTATGGAAGCTGGTTGTGTTACGTTATTTGCAATAGAAGGGTCTCATCTCTAATGTCCCAAGCCTGAGAAGAGCTGATATCTCTTCCACAGTCAGAGTCAAATCATGCTGATTGAATGAAAAACATCGAAATGATGGATCCTAAAACTTAATCATAACCTTGACTAACCGTTCATCCATGTGTATTTTAAGCAAAAGGGTAATCTATCCATACTTTTCTGTAAATCGGGTTTGCTTTGCACTTCCCTATTAATCCTATATTTCAGCTAGCTCTCTCAAATTATTTTGGCGAAAGTCTAAATGTGTGATCTTCGGCAATTCTGACATAAAACCTTCCACTACACAATCCCCATCGTTTTTCTGATTGAATTCGGACTCAGAATGGACCTATTTAAATTCCTTGGAAATAATCACTACATGTACCGATTCCACCATAAAATTAAATAAAAATTGATTTAAGTTGGAATTCCTTTTAAAACAAGCATTCCTTTATGCATATGAGAGATGAAATATGCACCAAAAAGAAAAAACGAGTTAGTGTCTTTAGGAAATATTAAATTCAAGCAAAACTTTAAAATAATGAAAATCATAAATTATTCAAGCAAGGTAAACAGTAATCGCAAATCATTGAAACAAGATATTAAGAGTAAAAATAAAGGAAAAGATAACTTTGTCCCTTCATGTGTCCCTGATTTTGGTGACATCCAAAATTGGGCATGGCTTTAACTAAAAGGTTAATATGGTTCACTATATGTCAAACCTCTAATTAGGTTCTCGAATTCTTTGAGCCCTAAAAGGACTAGCAAGGTACCTCAACCTTATCCATTATGGATCCATGTCGGAATAGGTTTGATTCGAGTGGGCATGTCTTCCATGTCCATAACGAGGCTAACACTTTGGGCAAATGTAGGAATCTATAGCCGGTAGGCTTTTTGCTGGCCTAAACAGAGGCTAACATCTCAGAAGGTAGAGCTACTTCCCCCCTCCTAAACTATTGGGTACCTATGCCCCTTCCATATCTGATAAAGGAGAAACTACTGCACAATGTGCATAGTGTGTATGAAGGGACAAATTTACCTTTTCATGATAGAACATTAAAATTAAAACCTACTATCCTAATCCCTCCCCCCCAAAAAAAAACAAAAGCAAACACAAAAAAATTAGTGCAAAATAAATATTGATATAATGAAAAGGAAACTTTTTTTTAAAAAAAAAGAAATTTAAAATTAGATACCACTTAAAATCAAATTAATTGAAATTTAGTTAACACATAATTAATTTTAGGCCTGACTCTCTAGATGTCCCCAGTGGAGTTGCCAAGCTATCGCAATGTGATCCAGATACGAATCCTAATCACGCTCGACTTAAATGGCCTTTGCTCTTATCTTTATTAAATTTATTATTATTTTATATTTTCTTATTAGTATAGGCCATATCATTATTGAAATTTTTTTTATTTTTGGGGACTGAGTGGTCGAGAAGAATTGCTCACTCGACTTAACCTTAAATAGTCATTACGAAATGACTATTTATCCAGAGTCGCCACCAATCTATTTGGGTTAGGTGATATTTGTCACCTACTGGAGTTTGCATTTTGAGGGTTATGAAACCCTAGAATACAAATTCCAAGGCCCATGATTATACCAAAGATCATCTAAAAGGGTTCGAGAGTCGGTTACAATCACAAGTAACGATCGACCCTCTTGTGATCCCCGAAAATCGATACCTTATTAATTGTGTGTTAACTTAAATTTTAATTTTTATTCGGCTTCAATATGTGGCATTTAATTACAATTCCTCTATTGTTCAAATAAGATTTTATTACTCCATGAGAGAAAATCGAGGTTTTGCATTTTAAAAAACCAAAACATATTACGCACCCTCATAGGAATACTAATGGGACACGAAAGTCTTCATTATTCCCTTTTATACCCCAACGGAGAACCAAAGGGATAAAAAAGGTTCTAAAAAAATGTTTTTCACATCCTATTGGAGTACTTGGTAGAATGTGAAAGGTTTTTTTTTATTTGTATAAAATTTCTAATTCTCATTTTGAAAAGGGTACCTCGTCATTAGAAAGATCCGTAAAACCCCTATCACATATAGGTAGGAGGAATTTCACACACCACTCTAACTCCAAGACATTGCCTTTATTTTTCAAAGACATATGAATTTTATTTGAAACAAAAATAAAGGACATATAACTCAGTCTGGACACTGAAATACTAATTTGAATCCAAGGACTAAAAAATAAAAGAAAAAAATGAACATATCCTTAAAGTATACCTTCGACGTAGAAACACCCTGTAGTTACTTAAGACTAGGTTTTAAGAACAATTACAATACCCTTAAGGCTTACTGTCGACACTAAGGCACCTAGTAACTACTTAGGATCAGGTTCTAAGGAAAATTAAAATATACCTAAGGCTTACTATCTACTAAGGCACCTGGTAACTACTTAGGATCGGGTTTTAAGAAAAATTAAAATATTCCTAAGGCTTACCATCGACACTAAGGTGCCCGGTAACTACTTAGGATCAGGTTCTAAGAAAAATTAAAATATTCTAAGCCTTACCATCCACACTAAGGCACCGGTAAGAAAAATTATGAAACTGCCCTTGAGGTATACCTTCAATATAAAAGTATCCTGGTACTCCTAATGGACTAAAAAATAACCTTAAAATGCTAAAGGAACCTTGAACTTTCACCATTGGCACAAAAGCATCCTAGTGAGTAAAATTACGAAAATGCCCTTGAGGTATACCTTCGACATAAAAGTATCCCGATACCCCTAAGGGACTAGAAAGGATACGTAATGATGATTCTTACTCTAAATAGGCAATTTAGATTACCAAAATGACTTAAAGTATGAAAATTTCCATGGGTCACAAAATTTTCAAAAATTATATTTCGTACCCTAATGGAGAACCAAAAGAATACGAAAGGTTTTTATATTTTTAGCACCTCACCGGAGGACCAATGGGATGCTAAAAATATTTAAAATAATTTAAATGGATGATTTCATGCTAAAGATAACCATCTTGTCCTAAAAATACTAAATTTCCCCAAGGGTCCATTAACTTTTTCGATTTTACACTTAGGTACCTAAATAAAAAATAATAACCTAAATCATCACAAAATATAATTAATCAGGTAAAAATCAGCATGTAAATCATGAAAAACATCCATAAGAAGGTTTGGTCAAACATCTTTGACCAGAAAATAAAAAATTTTCATTATTTGCAAATTGGCCCCTAAACTTTGAGAAATTACAAAATCCCCCTAAAATGTGAAAAATACCCAAAGCATGGTATGAAATACCCAAAATCAGTTTCCAAGTTATCTATGAAGCTTTTGGTCAAATCCTTTGACCATAAAAAAAAGAAATTTTTATCATTTGCAAACTAGTCCCTAAACTTTTAGACATTTACAATTTAGTCCTTAATTAACCAAAACCATCATGAAAACACATCATTAAAGCATGAAATCAGCTTGGAATCAGTAGCAGAACATAGAAAAAAATACTCATTAAGATTCGGCCAAACATATAGGTCTGGAAAATTTTTTTTACGGATTTACCCTTAAACTTTTTGTATTTATAAAATGACCCAAAAAACACACATACAAGCATGAATTTCGACCAACACCTAAAGAACCTACCAACCATCCTTTCTAAACTCAATAATCACATATTCACATTTCATTTAACACAAATTAGCACCATTATATGATAAAAATACAAAAATAAGCACATAAGCATGTAATTTCACCATAATAACAAGAA
>JBBYHO010507306.1:0-21118 GCA_038382025.1 Adansonia gregorii | reverse complement strand
TAAAAATGGCACAAATAGAAGTTTTTCTTATGAAACCAAAGCATCAATTCATTTATCTCCATGGGTAGAATGAATTTTTGTTGCCCAATGATTAAACGAATGGAGATTATTATAGGAATTTGTGTTTATCCCAATAGAAAAACGAACTTTAATTCTAAAAATGGCATAAAGAGAAATTTCTCTTATGAAACCAAAGCATCAATTCATTTATCCCAACGAGTAGAATTAATTTGTGGCACACAATCCTTAGAAAATTGGAGATTATTATGTGAATTCGGGTTTATCCCAATTGAGAAACAAACTTTAATTCTAAAAATGGCACAAAAAGAAGTTTTTCTTATGAAACGAAAGCGTCAATTCATTTATCCCAACAAGTAAAATGAATTTATGGTGCCCAATGATTAGAGGAATGGAGAGTATTATGCAAATTTAGGTTTACCTAATTGAAAAACAAACTTCAATTCTAAAAATGGCACAAAGAGAAGTTCCTCATATGAAATCAAAGCATCAATTCATTTATCCCAATAAGTAGAATGAATTTATAGTGCCTAATGATTAAAGGAATGGTGATTATTATGAGAATTCATTTTTATCCCAACTGAAAATAAATATTAATTCTAAAAATGGCACAAAGAGAAGTTTTTCTTATGAAATCAAAGCGTCAATTCACTTATCCTAGTGAGTAAAATGAATTTGCTATGCCCAAGGATTAAAGGAATGGAGAGTATTATGCAAATTCGGGCTTACCCCATTGAAAAATGAACTTTAATTCTAAAAATGCCACAAAGATAGGTTCTTCATATGAAACCAAAGCATCAATTCATTTATCCCAATGAGTAGAATGAATTTGTGGTGCCTAAGGATTAAAGGAATGGTGATTATTATGAGAATTCATTTTTATCCCAATTGAGAAATGAACTTTAATTCTAAAAATGGCAGAAAGAGAAGTTCTTCTTAGGAAACCAAAGCATCAATTCATTTATCCCAACAAGTAGAACAAATTTGTGGTGCCTTATGATTAAAGGAATGGAGATTATTATGTGAATTCGAGTTTATCCCAATTGAATAATGAACTTTAATTCCAAAAATGGCACAAAGAGAAGTTTCTCTTAGGAAACCAAAGCATCAATTCATTTATCGCAACAAGTAAAATGAATTTGTGGTGCCTAATGATTAAAGGAATGGAGATTATTATGTGAATTTGGCCTTATCCCAATTGAAAAACAAACTTTAATTCTAAAAATAGCACAAAGAGAAGGTTTTCTTATGAAACCAAAGCGTAAATCCATTTCTCCCAATGAGTAAAATGAATTTATAGTGCGCAATAATTAAGGGAATGAAGATTATTACGCAAATTCGGGTTTACCCCATTGAAAAATGAAATTTAATTCTAAAAATGGCACAAAGAAAAGTTTTTCTTATAAAACCAAAGCGTCCATTCATTTATCCTAACAAGTAAATGAATTTGTGGGGCCTAATGATTAAAGGAATGGAGATTATTATGTGAATTCGGGCTTATCCTAATTTAAAAGCAAACTTTAATTCTAAAAGTGGCACAAAGAGAAGTTTCTCTTATGAAACCAAAGCATCAATTCATTTATCTCAACGAGTAGAATGAATTTATGGCATCCAATCATTAAAAGAATGCAGATTATTATTTGAATTTGGGCTTATCCAATTGAAAAACAAACTTTAATTCTAAAAACGACACAAAGAGAAGTTTTTTTTATAAAACCAAAGCATCAATTCATTTATCCCAATGAGTAAAATGAATTTGTGGTGCCTAATGATTAATGGAATGGAGATTATTATGTAAATTTGGGTTTACCCCAATTGAAAAATAAACTTTAATTCTAAAAATGGCACAAAGAGAAGTTTTTCTTATGAAACCAAAGCATCAATTCATTTATCCCAATGAGTAGAATGAATTTACGGTGCCCAATCATTTAAAAAATTAAGATTATTATGTGAATTCGGATTTATCCCAATTGAAAAGCGAACTTTAAATCTAAAAATGGCACAAAGAGAAGTTTTTCTTATGAAACCAAAGCATCAATTCAATTATCATAATGAGTAGAATGAATTTGTGGTGCCCAATCATTAAAAGAAAGAAGATTATTATGAGAATTCGTTTTTATCCCAATTGAAAAATGAACTCTAGTTTTGAAAATGGCACAAAGAGAAGTTTTTCCTATAAAATCAAAGCGTCAATTCAGTTATCCCAATGAGTAGAGTGAATTTATGGTGCCCAATGATTAAAGGAATGGAGATTATTATGCAAATTTTGGTTTACCCCAATTGAAAAATGAAGTTTAATTCTAATAATGGCACAAAGAGAAGTTCCTCTTATGAAACCAAGGCTTCAATTCATTTATCCCAATGATTAAAATAAATCTATGGTGCCCAACGATTAAAGGAATGGAGATTATAATGTGAATTGATTTTTATCCCAATCAAAAAATGAATTTTAATTCTAAAAATGGCACAATGAGAAGTTCCTCTTATGAAACCAAAGCAATAATTCATTTAACCCTATTGAAAAATGAACTTTAATTCTAAAAATGGCACAAAGAGAAGTTCCTCCCATGAAACCAAAGCATCAATTCATTTATCCTAATGAGTAAAATGAGTTTGTGGTGCCCAATGATTAATGGAATTGAGATTATTATGTAAAATTCGGGTTTACCCCAATTGAAAAATGAACTTTAATTCTAAAAATGGCACAAAGAGAAGTTTTTTTTATGAAACCAAAGCATCAATTCATTTATCCCAACGAGTAAAATGAATTTGTGGTGCCCAGTTATTTAAAAATTTGAGATTATTATGTGAATTCGGGTTTATCCCAATTGGAAAAGTGAACTTTAAATCTAAAATTGGCACAAAGAAAAGTTTTTCTTATGAAATCAAAGCATCAATTCAATTATACTAATGAGTAGAATGAATTTGTGGTACCTAATCATTAAAAGAAAGGAGATTATTATGAGAATTCATTTTTTATTCCAATTGAACAACGAACTCTAGTTTTGAAAATAGCATAAAGAGAAGTTTTTTCTATAAAACCAAAGCGTCAATTTAGTTATCCCAATAAGTAGAGTGAATTTATGGTGCCCAATGATTAAAAGAGTGGAGATTAATATGCAAATTTTGGTTTACCCCAATTGAAAAACAAAGTTTAATTCTAAAAATGGCATAAAGAGAAGTTCCTCTTATGAAACCAAAGCATTAATTCATTTATCCCATGAGTAAAATGAATTTGTGGTGCCTAACGATTAAAGGAATGGAGATTACAATGTGAATTAATTTTTATCCTAAATAAAAAATGAATTTTAATTCTAAAAATGGCATAAAGAGAAGTTCCTCTTATGAAACCAAAGCAATAATTCATTTATCCCAATTGAAAAATGAACTTTAATTCTAAAAATGGCACAAAGAGAAGTTCCTCCTATGAAACCAAAGCATCAATTCATTTATCCCAATGAGTAGAATGAATTTGTGCTGCCCAATGATTAAAGAAATAGAGATTATAATGAGAATTCATTTGTATCCAAATTAAAAAATGAACTTTAGTTTAAAAAATGGCACAAATAGAAGTTTTTCTTATGAAACCAAAGATCAATTCATTTATCCCAATGAGTAGAAAGAAAAGTTTTTCTTATGAAACCAAAGCTTTGAAAAGACTTTATCCCAATGTTGTGCCCAATCATTAATCGAGAGGGGATTATTATGTGAACTTGTGTTTATCCCAATTGGGAAATGAACTTTAATTCTAAAAAAGGTAGAAAGAAAAGTTTTTCTTATGAAACCAACGCATCAATACATTTATCCTAACGAGTAGAATGAGTTTATGTTGCCCAATGATTAAAGGAATGGAGATTATAATGTGAATTCGCGTTTATTCCAATTGAAAAATGAACTTTAATTCTAAAAGTGGCATAAAGAAAAGTTTCTCTTATGAAACAAAAGCATTAATTCATTTATCCCACTGAGTAGAATGAATTTATGGCTCCAAATCATTAAAAGAATAGAGATTATTATGTGAATTCGGGCTTATCCCAATTGAAAAACAAACTTTAATTCTAAAAATGGCATAAAGAGAAGTTTTTCTTATGAAACCAAAGCATCAATTCATTTATCCCAATGAGTAAAATGAATTTAGGGTGCCCAATGACTAAAGGAATAGAGATTATTATGTAAATTCGGGTTTACCCCAAATGAAAAATGAACTTTAATTTTAAAAATAGTATAAAGTAAAGTTTTTCATATGAAACCAAAGCGTTAATTCTTTTATCCCAATGAGTAGAATGAATTTGTGGTGCCCAATGATTAAAGGAATGGAAATTATATGCAAATTTGGGTTTATCCCAATTAAAAAATAAAGTTTAATTCTAAAAATGGCACAAAGAAAATTTCTTCTTATGAAACCAAAGCATCAATTCATTTATCCCAATGAGTAGAATGAATTTATGGTGCCCAATGATTAAAGGAATGGAGATTATTATCAGAATTCATTTTATATCCAATTGAAAAATTAACTTTAATTCTAAAAATGGCACAAAGAGAAGTTCTTCTTACAAAACCAAAGCATCAATTTATTTATCCCAATTGAAAAATGAACTTTAATTCTAAAAATGGCACAAAGAAAAGTTTTTCCTATGAAACCAAAGCATCAATTCATTTATCCCAATGAGTAGAATGAATTTGTGGTGCCAATGATTGAAGGAACGGAGATTATTATTAGAATTCATTTTTATCTAAATTGAAAAATAAACTTTAGTTCTAAAAATAGCATAAATAGAAGTTTTTCTTATGATACCAAAGCATGAATTCATTCATCCCAATGAGTAGAAAGAATTTGTTGTGCGCAATCATTAATCGAAAGGAGATTATTATGTGAATATGTGTTTATCCTAATTGGAAAATGAACTTTAATTCTAAAAAAGGTAGAAAGAAAAGATTTTCTTATGAAACCAAAGCATCAACTCATTTGTCCTAATGAGTAGAATGAATTTCTATTACCCAATGATTAACAGAATAGAGATTATAATGTGAATTTATGTTTATCCCAATTGAAAAATGGACTTTAATACTAAAACTGGCACAAAGAAAAGTTTCTCTTATGAAACCAAAGCATCAATTTATTTATCCCAACGAGCAGAATTAATTTGTGGCTCCCAATGATTAAAAGAATAGAGATTATTATGTGAATTTGGGCTTATCGTAATTGAAAAACAAACTTTAATTCTAAAAATGACATGGAGAGAAGTTTTTCTTATGAAACCAAAGCGCCAATTCATTTATCCCAATGAGTAAAATGAATTTGTGGTGCCCAATGATTAGAGGAATGGAGATTATTATGTAAATTCAGGTTTACCCTAATTGAAAAATGAACTTCAATTTTAAGAATGGCAAAAAGAGAAGTTTTTCTTAGGAAACCAAAGCATCAATTCATTTATCCCAACGAGTAGAATGAATTTGTGGCGCCCAATGATTAAAGGAATAGAGATTATTATGTGAATTCGTGTTTATCCTAATTGAAAAATAAACTTTAATTCTAAAAATGGCACAAATAGAAGATTCTCTTAGGAAACCAAAGCATCAATTCACTTATCCTAACGAGTAAAATGAATTTATGGTGCCTAATGATTAAAGAATGGGGATTATTATGAGAATTCGGGTTCATCCCAATTGAGAAATGAACTTTAATTCTAAAAATGGCACAAAGAGAAGTTTTTCTTATGAAACCAAAGCATCAATTCATTTATCCCAACAAGTAAAATGAATCTGTAGTGCCCAATGATTAAAGGAATGGAGATTATTATGCAAATTCAAGTTTACCCAATTGAAAAACAAACTTTAATTCTAAAAGTGGCACAAAGAAAAGTTTTTTTTTATGAAACTAAAGCATCAATTCATTTATCCCAACAAGTAAAATGAATTTGTCGAGCCTAATGATTAAAGGAATAGAGATTATTAAGTGAATTCGAGTTTATCCTAATTGAAAAATGAACTTTAATTTTAAAAATGGCACAAAGAGAAGTTTCTCTTATGAAATCAAAGCATCATTATCCCAATGAGTAGAATGAATTTGTGGCTCTTATTCATTAAAAGAATGGAGATTATTATGTGAATTAGGGCTTATCCCAATTGGAAAACGAACTTTAATTCTAAAAATGGCACAAAGAGAAGTTTTCCTTATGAAACCAAAGCACCAATTCATTTGTCCCAATGAGTAAAATGACTTTGTTGTGCCCAATGATTAAAGGAATTGAGATTATTATGTAAATTCAGGTTTACCCCAATGGAAAAATAAACTTTATTTCTAAACATGGCACAAAGAGAAGTTTTTCTTATGAAACCAAAGCATCAATTCATATATCCCAACAAATAGAATGAATTTGTGGTGCCCAATCATTAAAAAAATAAAGGTTATTATCTGAATTTGGGTTTATCTCGATTGAAAAGCAAACTTTCATTCTAAGAATGGCACAGAGAGAAGTTTTTCTTGTGAAACCAAGGCATCAATTCAATTATCCCAATGAGTAGAATGAATTTATGGTGCCCAATCATTGAAAGAAATGAGATTATTATGAGAATTCATTTTTATCCCAATTGAAAAACAAACATTTGCTCTGAAAATGGCACAAAGAGAAGTTTTTCCTATAAAACCAAAGCGTCAATTCAGTTATCCCAATGAGTAGAGTGAATTTATAGTGCCCAATCAATAAAAGAATTAAGATTATTATGGGAACCCATGTTTATCCTAATTGAAAAACGAACTGTTATTCTAATAATGGCACAAAGAGAAGTTCCTCTTATGAAACCAAAGCATCAATTCATTTACAACAATGAGTAGAATGAATTTGTGGTGCCCAATGATTGAAGGAATAGAGATTATTATGAGAATCCATTTTTATCCCAATTGAAATATGAAATTTAATTCTAAAAATGGCACAAAGAGAAGTCTCTTATAAAATCAAAGCATCAATTCATTTATTTTAAGTAGAATGAATTTGTGGTGCCCAATGATTAAAGGAATGTAGATTATTATGAGAATTCATTTATATCCCAATTGAAAAATGAAAAATAGAAGTTTTTCTTATGAAACCCAAGCATCAATTCATTTATCCCAATGAGTAGAAAGAATTTGTTGTGCCCAATCATTAATCGAAAGAAGGTTATTATGTGAATCCGTGTTCATCCTAATTGGAAGACGAACTTTAATTACAAGAAAGGCAGAAAGAAAAGTTTTTCTTGTGAACCCAAAGCATCAGTTCATTTATCCTAATGGGCAGAATGAATTTAATTTGCCCCATGATTAAAGAATGGAGATTACTTTGTGAATTTGTGTTTATCGCAATTGAAAAAATGAACTTCAATTCTAAGAAAAATAGAAAGAAAAGTTTTTCTTGTGAACCCAAAGCATCAATTCATTTATCCCAATAGGTAAAATAAATTTTTGTTGCCCAATGATTAAATGAATGGAGATTATTATGTGAATATGTGTTTATCCCAATTGAAAAACAAACTTTAATTCTAAAAATGGCACAAAAGGAAGTTTCTCTTATGAAACCAAAGCATCAATTCATTCATCCCAACGAGTAGAATTAATTTATGGCATTATGCCCAATCATTGACCGAAAAGAGATTATTATGTGAATCTGTGTTTATCCTAATTGGAAAATAAACTTTAATTCTAAAAAAAGTAGAAAGAAAAGTTTTTCCTATAAAACCAAAGCATCAACTCATTTATCCTAATAAGTAGAATGAATTTCTGTTGCCCAATGATTAATGAAATGGAGATTATAAGGTGAATTTGCATTTATCCCAATTGAAAAATGAACTTTAATACTAAAAGTGGCACAAAGAGAAGTTTCTCTTATGAAACCAAAGCATTAATTCATTTATCCCAACGAGCAGAATGAATTTGTGGCTCCCAATGATTAAAAGAATAGAGATTATTATGTGAATTTGGGCTTATCGTAATTGAAAAACAAACTTTAATTCTAAAAACGGCACGAAGATAAGTTTTTCTTATGAAACCAAAGCGTCAATTCATTTATCCCAATGAGTAAAATGAATTTGTGGTGCCTAATGATTAAAAGAATGGAGATTATTATGTAAATTCGGGTTTACCCCAATTGAAAAACGAACTTTAATTTTAAAAATGGCAAAAAGAGAAGTTTTTCTTATGAAACCAAAGCATCAATTCATTTATCCCAACGAGTAGAATGAATTTGTGGTGCCAAATGATTAAAGGAATAGAGATTATTATGTGAATTTGTGTTTATCCTAATTGAAAAATAAACTTTAATTCTAAAAATGGCACAAAGAGAAGATTCTCTTAGGAAACCAAAGCATCAATTCACTTATCCTAACAAGTAGAATAAATTTATGGTGCCTAATGATTAAAGGAATGGGGATTATTATGAGAATTCGGGTTTATGCCAATTGAAAAATGAACTTTAATTCTAAAAATGGCACAAAGAGAAGTTTTTCTTATGAAACCAAAGCGTCAATTCATTTATCCCAACAAGTAAAATGAATCTATAGTGCCCAATGATTAAAGGAATGGAGATTATTATGCAAATTCAAGTTTACCCAATTGAAAAATAAACTTTAATTCTAAAAGTGGCACAAAGAGAAGTTTTTTTTATGAAACTAAAGCGTCAATTCATTTATCCCAACAAGTAAAATGAATTCGTCAGGCCTAATGGTTAAAGGAATGGAGATTATTAAGTGAATTTGAGTTTATCCCAATTGAAAAATGAACTTTAATTCTAAAAATGGCATAAAGAGAAGTTTCTCTTATAAAACCAAAGCATCATTATCCCAATGAGTAGAATGAATTTGTGGCTCCCAATCATTAAAAGAATGGAGATTATTATGTGAATTAGGGCTTATCCCAATTGAGAAACGAACTTTAATTCAAAAAATGGCACAAAGAGAAGTTTTCCTTATGAAACCAAAGTGCCAATTCATTTGTCCCAACGAGTAAAATGACTGTGGTGCCCAATGATTAAAGGAATGAAGGTTATTATGTAAATTCGGGTTTGCCCCAATTGAAAAATGAGCTTTAGCGCTAAAAATGGCACGAAGAGAAGTTTTTCTTATGAAACCAAAGCATCAATTCATTTATTCCAACGAGTGGAATGAATTTGTGGTGCCCAATCATTAAAAAAATAGAGGTTATTATGTGAATTCGGGTTTATCCTGATTGAAAGGCGAACTTTAATTCTAAGAATGGCACAAAGAGAAGTTTTTCTTATGAAACCAAGGCATCAATTTAATTATCCCAATGAGTAGAATGAATTTGTGGTGCCCAATCATTAAAAGAAAAGAGATTATTATGAGAATTCATTTTTATCCCAATTGAAAAACAAATTTTGTTCTGAAAATGGTACAAACAAAAGTTTTTGCTATAAAACCAAAGCGTTAATTTAGTTATCCTAATGAGTAGAGTGAATTTGTGGTGCCCAATCAATAAAAGAATTGAGATTATTATGGGAACCCATGTTTATCCTAATTGAAAAATGAACTTTCATTCTAATAATGGCATAAAGAGAAGTTCCTCTTATGAAACCAAAGCATCAATTCATTTACAACAATGAGTAGAATGAATTTGTGGTGCACAATGATTAAAGGAATAGAGATTATTATGAGAATCTATTTTTATCCCAATTGAAATATGAAATTTAATTCTAAAAATGGCACAAAGAGAAGTTCCTCTTATGAAATCAAAGCATCAATTCATTTATTTTGAGTTGAATGAATTTGTGGTGCCCAATGATTAAAGGAATGCAGATTATTATGAGAAATCTTTTATATCCCAATTGAAAAACGAAAAATAGAAGTTTTTCTTATGAAACCAAAGCATTAATTCATTTATCCCAATGAGTAGAAAGAATTTGTTGTGCCCAATCATTAATCGAAAGAAGGTTATTATATGAATCCGTGTTCATCCTAATTGGAAGATGAACTTTAATTCCAAGAAAGGTAGAAAGAAAAGTTTTTCTTGTGAACCCAAAGCATCAGTTCATTTATCCTAATGGGTAGAATGAATTTATGTTGCCCAATGATTAAAGGAATGGAGATTATTTTGTGAATTTGTGTTGATCGCAATTGAAAAAATAAACCTTAATTTTAAGAAAAGTAGAAAGAAAAGTTTTTCTTGTGAACCCAAAGCATCAATTCATTTATCCCAATGGGTAGAATGAATTTCTGTTGCCCAATGATTAAATGAATGAAGATTATTATGTGAATTTACATTTATCCCAATTAAAAAATGAACTTTAATTCTAAAAATAGCACAAAGGGGAATTTCTCTTATGAAACCAAAGCATCAATTCTTTCATCCCAACGAGTAGAATTAATTTGGGGCGCCCTATCTTAGAAGAATGAAGATTATTATATGAATTCGAGTTTATTTCATTTGAAAAATAAACTTGAATTCTAAAAATGGCACAAAGAGAATTTTTTCTTATGAAACCAAAGCGTCAATTCATTTATCCCAACGAGTAAAATGAATTTGTGGTGCGCAATGATTAAAGGAATGAAGAGTATTATGCAAATTCTGGTTTACCCAATTGAAAAACAAACTTTAATTCTAAAAATGGCACAAAGAGAGGTTCCTCATACGAAACCAAAGCATCAACTGATTTATCCCAATGAGTGGAATGCATTTGTGGTGCCTAATGATTAAAGAAATGGTGATTATTATGAGAATTCATTTTTATCCCAATTGAAAAATGAACATTAATTCTAAAAATGGCACAAAGAGAAGTTCCTCTTAGGAAACCAAAGCATCAACTCATTTATCCCAACAAGTAGAACGAATTTATGGTGCCTAATGATTAAAGGAAGGAGATTGTTATGTGAATTCGGGTTTATCCCAATTGAAAAATAAACTTTAATTCTAAAATAGCATAAAGAGAAGTTTCTCTCAGGAAACCAAAGGATCAATTCATTTATCCAACAAGTAGGTTGAATTGATGGTGCCTAATGATTAAAGGAATGCAGATTATTATATGAATTTGGCCTTATCCCAATTGAAAAACAAACTTTAATTCTAAAAATAGCACAAAGAGAAGTTTTTCTTATGAAATCAAAGCGTCAATCCATTTATCCCAACAAGTAAAATGAATTTGTGGTGCCCAATGATTAAAGGAATGAAGATTATTACGCAAATTCGGGTTTACCCCAATTAAAAAACGAACTTAAATTCTAAAAATGGCATAATGAGAAGTTTTTCTTATAAAACCAAAAAGTCAATTCATTTATCCCAAGAAGTAAAATGAATTTGTGGGGCCTAATAATTAAAGGAATAGAGATTACTATGTGAATTTAGGTTTACCCCAATTGAAAAATGAACTTTAATTCTAAAAGTGGCACAAAAAGAAGTTTCTCTTATGAAACCAAAGCATCAATTCATTTATCCCAACGAGTAGAATGAATTTGTGGCTCCCAATCATTAAAAGAATGGAGATTATTATGTGCATTCGGGCTTATCCAATTGAAAAAGGAATTTTAATTCTAAAAGCGTTACAAAGAGACGTTTTTCTTATGAAACCAAAGCATCAATTCATTTATCCCAATGAGTAAAATGAATTTGTGGTGCCTAATGATTAATGGAATGGAGATTATTATGTAAATTCGGGTTTACCCTTATTGAAAAATAAACTTTAATTCTAAAAATGGCACAAAGAATAGTTTTTTTATGAAACCAAAGCATCAATTCATTTATCCCAACGAGTAGAATGAATTTGTGGTGTCCAATCATTTAAAAAATTAAGATTATTATGTGAACTCGGGTTTATCCTAATTGAAAAGTGAATTTTAAATCTAATAATGGCACAAAGAGAAGTTTTTCTTATGAAACCAAAGCATCAATTCATTTCTCCCAATGATTAGAGTGAATTTGTGCTGCCTAATCATTAAAAGAATGGAGATTATTATGTGAATCCGTGTTTATCCCTACTGAAAAGTGAACTTTAATTCTAAAAATGGCACAACGAGATGTTTTGCTTATGAAACCAAAGCATTAATTCATTTATCCCAATGAGTAGAGCGAATTTGCAGTGCCCAATGATTAAAGGAATGGAGATTATTATGCAAATATTGGTTTACCCCAATTGAAAAACAAAGTTTAATTCTAAAAATGGCACAAAGCGAAGTTCCTCTTATGAAACCAGAGCATCAATTCATTTATCCCTATGAGTAGAATGAATTTGTGGTGCCCGATGATTAAAGGAATGGTGATTATAATGTGAATTGATTTTTATCCCCATCAAAAAATGAATTTTAATTCTAAAAATGGCACAAAGAGAAGTTCCTCTTATGAAACTCAAGCATTAATTCATTTATCCCAACTGTCAAATGAACTTTAATTCTAAAAATGGTGCAAAGAGAAGTTCCTCCTATAAAACCAAAGCTTCAATTCATTTATTCCAATAAGTAGAATGAATTTGTGCTGCCCAATGATTAAAGAAATGGAGATTATTATGAGAATTCATTTTTATCCAAATTGAAAAACGAACTTTAGTTTGAAAATTGGCACAAATAGAAGTTTTTCTTATGAAACCAAAGCATCAATTCTTTTATCCCAATGAGTAGAAAGAAGAGTTTTTCTTGTGAAACCAAAGCATTGAAAGGAGTTTATCCCAATGTTGTGCCCAATCATTAATCGAAAGAAGATTATTATATGAATCTATGTTTATCCTAATTGGAAAATGAACTTCAATTCTAAAAAAGGTAGAAAGAAAAGTTTTTCTTGTGAAATCAAAGCATTAATTCATTTATCCCAATCTGTAGAATGAATTTCTGTAGCCCAATGATTAAGGGAATAGAGATTATAATGTGAATCCGAGTTTATCCCAAATGAAAAATGAACTTTAATTCTAAAAGTGGCACAAAGAAAAGTTTCTCTTATGAAACCAAAGCATCAATTCATTTATCCCACCGAGTAGAATGAATTTATGGCTCCCAAACATTAAAAGAATGGAGATTATTATGTGAATTCGGGCTTATCCCAATTGAAAAACAAACTTTAATTCTAAAAATGGCACAAAAAGAAGTTTTTCTTATGAAACCAAAGCGTTAATTCATTTATCCCAATGAGTAAAATGAATTTGTGATGCCTAATGATTAAAGAAATGGAGATTATTATGTAAATTCGGGTTTACCCCAATTGAAAAATAAACTTTAATTCTAAGAAGGGCACAAAGTGACGTTTTTCATATGAAATGAAAGCATTAATTCATTTATCCTAACGAGTAGAATGAATTTATGGTGCCCAATGGTTAAAGGAATGGAGATTATTATAGAAATTTGGGTTTACCCTCATTGAAAAATGAAGTTTAATTCTAAAAATGGCACAAAGAAAAGTTTCTCTTATGAAACCCAAGCATCAACTCATTTATCCCAATGAGTAAAATGAATTTGTGGTGCCCAATGATTAAAGGAATAGAGATTATTATAAGAATTCATTTATATGCTAATTAAAAAACGAACTTTAATTCTAAAAATGGCACAAAGGGAAGTTCCTCTTATGAAACCAAAGCATCAATTCATTTATCCCAATTGAAAAACGAACTTTAATTCTAAAAATAGCACAAAGAGAAGTTTCTCTTATGAAACCAAAGCATCAATTCATTTATCTCAATGAGTATAATGAATTTGTGGTGCCCAATGATTGAAGGAATGGAGATTATTATCAGAATTCATTTTTATCCAAATTGAACAATGAACTTTAATTCTAAAAATGGCATAAGTAGAAGTTTTGCTTATGAAACCAAAGCATCAATTCATTTATCCCAATGAGTGGAAAGAATTTGTTGTGCCTAATCATTAATTGAACGGAGATTATTATGTGAATCTGTGTTTATCCTAACTGGAAAATGAACTTTAATTCTAAAAAAGGTAGAAAGAAAAGTTTTTCTTTGGAAACCAAAGCATCTATTCATTTATCCTAATGAGTAGAATGAATTTCTGTTGCCCAATGATTAACAGAATGGAGATTATAATGTGAATTTGTGTTTATCCTAATTGAGAAACGAACTATAATTCTGAAAGTGGCACAAAGAGAAGTTTCTCCTATGAAACCAAAGCATCAATTCCTTTATCCCAATGAGCAAAATGAATTTGTGGCTCCCAGTGATTAAAAGAATAGAGATTATTATGTGAATTCGGGCTTATCGTAATTGAAAAACAAACTTTATTCTCATGAAACCAAAGCGTCAATTCATTTATCCCAACGAGTAAAATGAATTTGTGGTGCCCAATGATTAGAGGAATGGAGATTATTATGGAAATTCAGGGTTACCCTAATTGAAAAATGAACTTTAATTTTAAAAATGGCAAAAAGAAAAGTTTTTCTTATGAAACCAAAGCATCAATTCATTTATCCCAACCAGTAGAATGAATTTATGGTGCCCAATCATTAAAAGAACGGAGATTATTAAGTGAATTCCTGTTTACCCCAATTGAAAAACGATCTTTAATTCTAAAAATAGTGCAAAGAGAAGTTTTTCTTATGAAACCAAAGCACCAATTCATTTATCCCAGTGAGTAGAATGAATTTGTTATGCCCAATCATTAATAGAATAGAGATTATTTTGTGAATCCGTGTTTGTCCCTGTTGCAAGATGAACTTTAATTCTAAAAAAGGGAGAAACACAAGTTTTTCCTGTAAAATCAAAGCATCAATTTATTTATCCCAATGAGTAGAATGAATTTGTGGTGCCCAATCATTAAAAGAATTGAGATTATTATGTGAATCTGTGTTTATCACAATTAAAAAACAAATTTAATTCTAAAACGGCATAAAGATAAGTTTCTCTCATGAAACCAAAGCATCAATTCATTTACCCTAATGAGTGAATGAATTTGTGGCGCCCAATGATTAAAGGAATAGAGATTATTATATGAATTCGTGTTTATCCTAATTGAAAAATGAACTTCAAATCCACAAATGGCACAAATAGAGGTTTTTCTTATGAAACCAAAGCATCAAATCATTTATCCCAATGAGTAGAATGAATTTGTGGTGCCCAATCATTAAACGAATGGAGATTATTATGAGAATTCATTCTTACCTCAATTGAAAAATGAACTTTAATTCTAAAAATGGCACAAAGAGAACTTTTTCTTATGAAACCAAAGCGTCAATTCAGTTATCTCATTAAGCAGAGTGAATTTGTGGTGCCCTATCATTGAAAGAATGGAGATTATTATTCGAATCTATGTTTATCCCAATTAAAAAGAAAACTTTAATTCTAAAAATGGCATAAAGAGAAGTTTTTCTGATGAAACTAAAGCATCAATTCAGTTATCCCAATGAGTAGAGTGAATTTGTGGTGCCCAATCATTAAAAGAATGGAGATTATTATGGGAACCCGTGTTTATCCCAATTGAAAAATGAACTTTAATTCTAAAAATAGTGCAAAGAGAAGTTTCTCTTATGAAATCAAAGAATTAATTATTTTATCTCAATGAGTAGAATGAACTTGTGGTGCCCAATGATTAAAAGAGCAGAGATTATTATGAGAATTCATTTTTATCCTAATTGAAAAATAAACTTTAATTCTAAAAATGACACAAACAGAAGTTTTTCTTATGAAACCTAAGTGCCAATGCAGTTATCCCAATGAGTAGAGTAAATTTATGGTGCCCAATCATTAAAAGAATATAGATTATTATGCGAATCTATGTTTATCCCAATTGAAAAGCGAACTTTCATTAGAAAAATGGCGCAAAGAAAAGTTTCTCCTATGAAACCAAAGCGTCAATTCAGTTATCCCAATGAGTAGAGTGAATTTGTGGTGCCCAATCATTTAAAGAATGGAGATTATTATGGGAACCCGTGTTTATCCCAATTGAAAAATGAACTTTAATTCTAAAAATGGCGCAAAGATAAGTTTCTCTTATGAAACCAAAGAATTAATTCTGTTATCCTAATAAGTAGAATGAATTTGTCGTGCCCAATGATTAAAAGAGTGGACATTATTATGAGAATTCATTTTTATCTCAATTGAAAAATAAACTTTAATTCTAAAAATGACACAAAGAAAAGTTTTTCTTACGAAACCTAAGTGTCAATTCAGTTATCCCAATGAGTAGAGTGAATTTGTGGTGTCCAATCATTAAAGGAATAGAGATTATTATGTGAATCTATGTGTATCCCAATTGAAAAGCAAACTTTAATTCTAAAAATGGCATGAAGAGAAGTTTTTCCTTGAAACCAAAGTGTCAATTAAGTTATCCTAATCATTAGATTGAATTTGCGGTGCCCAATCATTAAAAGAATGGAGATTATTAACAGAACCTGTGTTTATCCCAATTTAAAAACGAACTTTAGTTCTAAAATTGGCACAAAGAGAAGTTTCTCTTATGAAACCAAAGCATCTATTATTTGATCCCAATGAGTAGAATGAATTTGTGGTGCCCAATGAGTAAAGGAGTGGAGATTATTATGAGAATTTGTTTTTATCCCAATTGAGAAACTAACCTTAATTCTAAAAATGACACAAAGAGAAGTTTTTCTTATGAAACCAAAGTGTCAATTCAGTTATCCCAATGAGTACAGTGAATTTATGGTGCACAATCATTAAAAGAATAGATATTATTCTAGGAACCCATGTTTATCCTAATTGAAAAACGAACATTAAATCTAAAAAAGGAACATATAGATGTTTTTCTTATAAAACTAAAGCATCAAATCATTTATCCCAATAAGTAATGAATTTATAGTGCCCAATCATTAAAAGAATAAAGATTATTATGTGAATTCAGGTTTACCCAAATTGGAAAACAAAATTTAATTTTAGAAATGGCATAAAGAGAATTTTTTTATGAAACCAAGGCATTAACTCATTTATCCTAATAAGTAGAGTGAATTTACGACGTCCAATCATTAAAAGAATGAAGATTATTACGTGAATATGCATATATCCCAATTGAAAAGTGAACTTTAACTCTAAAAATGGGACAAAGAGAAGTTCTTTTTATGAAACCAATGCATCAACTCATTTATCCCAATGAGTGGAGTGAATTTGTGGTGCCCAATTATTGAAAGAATGGAGATTATTATGTGGATCCACGTTTATCCTAATAGAAAAGCCAACTTCAATTCTAAAAACGGCACAAAGAGAAGTTTTTCTTATGAAACCAAAGCATCAATTCATTTATACCAATGAGTAGAATGAATTTGTGGTGCCCAATCATTAAAAAAAAGGATATTATTTTGTGAGTCCGTATTTATCCCAATTGAAAGACGAACATTAATTGTAGAAAAGGTAGAAAGAAAAGCTTTTCTTGTGAAACCAAAGCACCAATACATTTATCCCAATGGGTAGAATGAATTTGTGGTGCCCAATCATTAAAAGAAAAGATATTATTATATGAATCTTTGTTTATCCCAACTAGAAGATGGACTTTAAATATAAAAATGGCACGAATAAAAGTTTTTCTTATGAAACCAAAGCATTAATTCTTTTATCCCAATGAGTAAAATGAATTTATGATGCCCAATTACTAAAAGAACGGAGATTATTATGAGAATTCTTTTTTATCTCAATTGAAAAATGAACTTTTATTCTAAAAATGGCACAAAGAGAAGTTTTTCTTATAAAACCAAAGCGTCAATTCAATTATCCCAATGAGTATAGTGAATTTATGGTGCCCAATCTTTAAAAGAATGGAGATTACTATAGGAACACATGTTTACCCCAATTGAAAAACAAACTTTAATTCTAAGAATGGCACAAAGAGAAGTTTCTCTTATGAAACCAAAGCACCAATTCTTTTATCCGAATGAGTGGAATGAATTTGTGGTGCCCAATCGTTAAAAGAGTGGAGATTATTATGAGAATTCATTTTCATCTTAATTGAAAAATGAACTTTAATTTTAAAAATGGCACAAAGAGAAGTTTTTCTTATGAAACCAAAGCATCAATTCATTTATCCCAATGAGTTGAATGAATTTGTGGCGCCCAATCATTAAAAGAAATAAGATTATTATGGGAATTCGTTTTTATCCTACTTGAAAAATGAACTTTAATTCTAAAAATGACACAAAGAGAAGTTTTCCTATGAAACCAAAGCATCAATTCAGTTATCAAAATAAGTAAAATGAATTTATGCTGCCCAATCTTTAAAAGAAGGAAGATTATTATGGGAAACCGTGTTTATCCTAATTGAAAAATAAACTTTAAATCTAAAAATGGCACAAAGAGAAGTTTCTCTTATGAAACCAAGGCATCAATTCATTTATCCTAATGAGTAGAATGAATTTATGGTGCCCAATGATTAAAGGAATGGAGATTCTTATGAGAATTCATTTTTATCCCAGTTGAAAAATAAACTTCAATTCTAAAAATGGCATAAAGAGAAGTTTTCCTTGTGAAACCAAAGCGTCAATTCAGTTATCCAAATGATTAGAGTGAATTTGTGGTGCCTAATCATTAAAAGAATAGAGATTATTATGTCAACCCCTATTTATCCCAATTGAAAAATGAACTTTAATTATCAAAATGGCACAAATAAAAGTTTTTTTTAAGAAACCAAAGCATTAATTCATTTATCCCAATAAGTGGAATGAATTTATGGTGCCTAATCATTAAAAGAATGGAGATTATTATGTGAATTCGAGTTTACCCCATTTGAAAAACAAAATTTAATTCTAAAAATGGCACAAAGTGAAGTTTCTCTTATGAAGCCAAAGCATCGATTCATTTATCCCAACGAGTAGAATGAATTTATGGTGCCTAATTGTTAAAGGAATGGAGATTATTATGTGAATTCATGTTTATCCTAATTGAAACACAAACCTAAATTCTAAAAATGCCACAAAGAGAAGTTTTTCCTATAAAACCAAAGGGTTAGTTCAGTTATCCCAACGAGTAGAGTGAATTTGTCATGCCCAATTATTAAAAGAATGAAGATTATTATGGCAACCCATATTTATCCCAACTAAAAAACGAACTTTAATTCTTAAAATGGTGTAAAGAGATGTTTTTCTCACGAAACCAAAGCATCAATTCATTTATCCCAATGAGTAGAATGAATTATGGTGCCCAATCATTAAAAGAATGGAGATTATTATGTGAATCCAGGTTTATCCCAACTGAAAAATGAACTTTAATTCTAAAAATGGCACAAAGAGAAGTTTTTCTTATGAAACCAAAGCATCAATTCATTTATCCCAATAAGTAGAATGAATTTATGGCATCCAATCATTAAAAGAATAGAGATTATTATGCGAATTCAGGTGTACCCCAATTGAAAAACAAAATTTAATTCTAAAAAATGGCATAAAGTGAAGTGTCTCTTATGAAACCAAAGCATCAATTCATTTATCCCAACGAGTAGAATGAATTTATGGTGCCTAATGATTAAAGGAATAGATATTATTATGTGAATTCGTGTTTATCTCAATTGAGAAACGAACTTTAATTGTAAAAATGCAACAAAGAGAAGTTTTTCTTATAAAACCAAAGCAACAATTCTTTTATCCCAATGAGTAGAATGAATTTGTGGTGCCCTATCATTAATAGAAAGGAGATTATTAAGTGAATCCGTGTTTATACAAATTGGAAGACGAACATTAACTCTAAAAAAGGTAGAAAGAAAAGTTTTTCTTATGAAACGAAAGTATCAATTCATTTATCCCAGTGAGTGGAAAGAATTTGTGATGCCCAATGATTAAAGGAATGAAGTTTATTATGTGAATTCGTGTTTATCCCAATTAAAAAATGAACTTTAATTCTAAAAATGGCACAAGGAGAAGTTTTTCTTATGAAACCAATGCACCAATTCATTTATCCTAATAAGAGGAATGAATTTATGGCACCCAGTCATTAAAAGAATGGAGATTATTATGTGAATTCAGGTTTATCCCAATTAAAAAACAAACTTTAATTCTAAAAATGGCACAAAGAGAAGTTTTTCTTATGAAACCAAAGCGTCAATTCAGTTATCCCAATGAGTAGAGTGAATTTGTGCCGCTCAATCATTAAAAGAAAAGAGATTATTATGCGAATTCGTGTTTATCTCAATTGTAAAATGAACTTTAATTCTAAAAACGGACAAATAAAGGTTTTTCTTATGAAACCAAAGCATCAATTCATTTATCACAATAAGTGGAATGAATTATGGCACCCAATCATTAAAAGAATGGAGATTACTATGAGAATTTGGGTTTACCCCAATTGAAAAACAAAATTTAATTCTAAAAATGGCATATAGAGACATTTTTCTTATGAAACCAATGCATCAACTCATTTATCCTAATAAGTAGAGTCAATTTGTGATGCGCAATCATTAAAAGAATGGAGATTATTACATGAATCTGTATTTAGTGTAATTGAAAAGTGAACTTTAATTCTAAAAACAGCACAAAGAGAAGTTTTTCCTACGAAACCATAGCATCAATTCATTTATCCCAATGAGTAGAATGAATTTGTGGTGCCCAATCATTAAAAGAAAAAAGATTATTATGTGAATCCTTGTTGATTTCAATTAAAAGACGAACTTTAATTCTAAAAAAGGTAGAAAGAAAAGGTTTTCTTGCAAAACCAAAGCATTAATTCATTTATCCCAATGAGTAGAATGAATTTGTGGTGCCTAATCATTAAAAGAATGGATATTATTATGCGAGTCCAAGTTTATCCCAATTGGAAGATGAACTTTAATTACAAAAAAGATAGAAAGAAAAGCTTTTCTTGTGAAACCGAAGCATTAATACATTAATCCCAATGGGTAGAATGCATTTGCGGGGCCCAATCATTAAAAGAGAAGAGATTATTATGTGAATCCACGTTTATCCCAATTGAAAGGTAAACTTTAATTCTAAAAAAGGTAGAAAAAAAGTTTTTCTTGTGAAACCAAAGAATCAATTCATTTATCCTAATGAGTAGAACGAATTTGTGGTGCCTAATCATTAAAAGAATGGACATTATTCGGTGAATTTGTGTTTATCCTAATTGAAAAACAAACTTTAAATCTAAGAATGGCACAAATAGAAGTTTTCCTTAAGAAACCAAAGCATTAATTCATTTATACCAATGAGTAGAATGAATTTGTGGTGCCCAATCATTAAAATAAAGGAGAATATTATGAGAATTCA
>JBBYHO010507295.1:0-70715 GCA_038382025.1 Adansonia gregorii | reverse complement strand
CTTTTCATTCACTAAATCACACTCCAAAAGTTTATTGTTTGGATTTCTCAAGTTTGTCTACCAAAATTTTAATTTATAAAAATTTTGAGAAATTAATTCACCCCCTCTTGATTTCATTCACCACCTAAAGGTCTAACAGAATGTCACCTTATTGCAAGTCGCATCCTAGTTTTGGAACCCAACATATCAATGTTTCACTTTCAATCATAAAGATTTGGTCTTCACAGTTGACGAAGACACAGCATTACTCCACATTGAACGTGCCAAGGCTGATAGCATATACTACAAGGCTTTGAACCTTGCAACCTTTAAAAAAAGATTAGCCTAGATTATTGATGCATCAGATACCTAGATCGAGAGTCATATCAAGATGAAAGGGAATAATGAGTGCATCGCAAGGGCTAGTTTAGAGGAAGCAATCGCGAATACCATTGACCTCTAAAAGATTCAAGATATCTATGCTTTAGCAATATATGGTTTGGTCATATTTTCAAAAACATTAGGCTATATTGAAGCTACGATAGTAGATCTCTTATCTCGATTATGTTGCAACATCAATCTCGTAATGGCCATCATTACTGAAACTATTCAAGCTCTAAGTTATTGCAAGAAAATGGTATAGGTCGTTTCATCGGATGTGCACCACTCCTTAAAATATGGCTTGTCAATCACTTTTGTCCAGAAAAAAGCAGGATGTCATGGAATTTTTTACCTAACTTTAGCCCTATCTCTAAGGTCATTGAGAAGGAATGGCCTCAGGACAAGTTCAAAGAACAATAGGTCTAAAAATTCTAAAACCTTAAAGGAGAAGAAGTGACATGGAAAGCCTTTTAGTTCTCATCACAAAAAATCATATGCTGGTGCAAAGATTATAGCTATGTGTCGCTCATGGGATTATAGGGAAGCACTAGCTATGCACACATTCTAGCCCTTCGGTAATTTTAGTGTCGACAATTCATCCCCTTTGTCCAAGACCTAAAGTTAGAAAGGGAGTAGTATGCCCCAGGATATGATGAATAGAGGATCCGTCACATTAATAACGCTTTGCCTTTGTTCGGTGCTAGGACATCACAAATACTAGTTGATAAATTTCCCTCTGAGATCGAATTACTCAAGCAAGAGTTCAAACAAGAAAAGGTGACCTTTGTTAGAGTGATTACCCATCTACTGGAAGAGAAGAGTCAATTAGAAATGGACATTTACCTCTGGGATGGTAAGGTGAACTGACTTGTCAAATAGAAAAACCATATTAAAGAAGATCTCAAGAGTTTGAGGAAAGATTATGTGGCACTCAATAAAGGAAACAAGTCTTAATGCCTTGGAAAGTCATCCATTGAGTGAAGAAATTAATACCCTTGAGAAAAAACTGTACGTAAATAATGGTCAAGGCCAACAAGGAAAAGCTCCTTAGAACTGGTACCCTGGCATTAACCTATTAAAGGAAGAATAGATGATTAGAAGCTTAAGTTCAAGATTTAAGGGCAAACCATGTCGAGAATGCGACTTTAACACTCATAATCCAAGCTTTAGAGCATTCTCTACAAGCTTGCCAAGACTAAATTAATGAACTAACAAGAGCCTTTGAATAACAAGAGTAGGAGTGGCTATAAATGATTGATTAGGCATGTGAAAATCATCAAGATCACTACTGCCATCTCACCGAGCAGATTCAGGTGGCCCAGTTGAAAGCTAAACACATGATGGATGTGGCATGATCGTTGACACATAATATTCTACCCATCAGAGCCTATGAACAAGAATTGTTATATTTCCTAGAGCATGTAATCAGGCAAAGTAACAGTCTTAGGCATTTTTAATGTAATCATGTGTAATTGAAATATTCTATTGCTTTAATGAAATTGGTTGGGCTACCCCTTAATCCAATTATCCTTTTTGCATTTGCATGACTAACCTAATTCCTTTATTGTTTGTTTCATTCATGCTAATAGAAATTTATCTTCATCATTGTATGCTCACCTTCAGTGCATCAAACATATTCCTAACACATTATAAAAGCCTAATCCGATAATTTAAAGTGAAAGTGTTCTAAAACATGGAACCTACAATTCATTATCAGTATAACACTTACAATCATCGAAAAAGAACAAAAAATGATCACCAAGCCTACATTGAGAGATTTGAACTCATGCATAGAGAGTTTCAAGAGCAATCACTCCATAGGAATAAAGAACTCCAAGCTCAGATTGCTAAATTAAATAAGCTATTGTCCCTGGTTTTGAAGAAAAATGGGCAAACAAGTAGTTGATAAGGAAAAAGAACTAGCCAGTCCTAAAAGCAACTTGAATGGTGGTACTGAGCCACCAATGCTCAAGAAGAGGCATTGCATGGATAACATCCTCCGACAACAAATATCTTATCAACTCAGCCATTCATTTACATCAATGCTACAATAGCATCTCATCTAGTTTAAAGATTTCAAGGTGCGGGCTTTTTACTAGCAAAACCTATAGTCCCAGACCTTGATGAACAAATGGAACAAGAAAAAGCAAAGAAGTCATCAGAAAGTGAAAAAAAAAATTGAACAAATATCAATCACTATAGAAGTGCCTTCGAGCTGTCGAAGGAAGTGACAAATTAGGATCTTGGATGCAAAATCGTTAGGGTTGGTTTCAAGTCTTATTATCCTATCTGAGTTCAAAGTGCCTGATTTTGAAAAATACAATGGGACTACTGACCCTACTACCCACCTTTGCATTTACTATCGTAAAATGGTCGAGTGTGAAGAGAACGAGAAACTACTAATTCATTTATTTTAAGATAGTCTGACTGGGGCAGCTATTCGATGGTATATTAGGATTAATCCCGTAAGAATTCAAACATGGGTAGATTTTGGCACTTATCTTCCTTGAACAATATAAACACATGTATGCTTGGACTTTGGATCGCCTCTCTCTTATGAACATGGAAAAGAAATCTTCTAAGAGCTTTAGGCAATAAGCTTAAAGGAAGACAGATAAGGCAACTCAAGTTTATCCCGTTTTGATTGAAAAATGTTGGTAATGTTTATGCTCAAAGGTAGACAGATAAGGCAACTCAAGTTTATCCCTTTTTGATTGAAAAATGCTGGTCATGTTTGTTAGCACCCTGCGAGCTCCCTACGATGAAAAAATGATAGGAAACACCATAAAAATTTTACTAATACGATCATATCATGTGAAATGATTAATAATGCTATCAAATATACTAGGATATCCATCGAAGGATCATCTGCGTCAGTTAAGAAGTTAGTAAGTAAGCGTAAAAGGAAAGAGATGAATGTTGTTTGCAAAAGTCATTCTAGGTTTAATCGAAATCTGCATCTAACATAGGCTATGTACCTCTCGAACATGTTGGATCGGGGTCTTAACCCTTACTCACCCATGCTACAACCAATTCATGCTCAAAGTTTGCTCCAATACTGAGCTATGCACTAAGTCCTATTCAAAATACGGCCTAAAGTGCACAATCTCATAATATAAACAATGTAAGAGCTTTAAATAATTAAAAAGCACCCTGTGAAATGAAGCATTTTGGGCTATTCTCTTACCCCTATAAAAATATCTACTATCATTTATTGGAAGGTTAACTAGTGGCCCTAGTATTCACAAACCCAAGATCACCTCCATACCCCAGATTGTATGATGAGAATGCCTATTGTAAGCACCACACTGGAGCACAAGGCCATTCTATTGTGAATTGCACATCATTTAACTGAAAGGTATAGAGTTTCTAAAAAAAAAAGTGATCAAGGTCGAGCAAGGGCCTAGACCAAATGTTAAAGCCAATCCACTTCCTAATCATGCCAAACCAAGCATGAATATGAAAATCAATGGGAAAAGTTATTGGGTAAAAAAAGCATTAAAAAAGTTAAAACCTTGATGAGTACGACTGGCATGCTTTTTTGAAGGCTGAAATAGTCTAAGACATAAAAAATCATAGCAAAAAAACCATTAGCCATCTTGTTACCATTACAGTCATGGGCACAATTTGCAACACTACCTATCATTCTTAGAAATGGTCCAAGGGAAGATGGATTGGTCTGAGATTGAGTTGTATAAAGGTAGGACAAACACATCGCTTCATCTATTAATGCCACGAATGAGGAAAGGCCTATAGCCAACCAGATCTTAAATTATTTATCTCTTATGAGCATGAAAAAAAAGCTTATGAAAGTTTCAAGTAGTATCAAATGCAAAAAGTTTCGCACTACGGTTCAAATGATGATGAACAAGGGTAGCATTAAATTGTATGAAGAAAAGTGAACCCCAGATACTAAGTTTGTAAATGTAACACCATCTATTAATACTATGGAAAAAGAAGAAGCAACCCTCATTACGAGATTGGAAGGCCATTTACCTTATTTGACAATCGACCGAGAGTTAAAGCTACCCTTGTTAAGCCTACACCAAGGATGATCATTCAACTTCCATCCTCTTTCCCTTATATGGACAATAAAGTGGTTTCTTGGAACTATGAAAACAAAACCTTAATCATCAGAGACTCTAGTCAGTAAGCTACAAATGTTAACTTTTCAAGGTTCATCCACCTAACTCAAAGTGGCAGATGTTATGCCCTAGCAGCATCAAAAAGTAAAACTCAGCAAGAGAATACTAGTCTCGTTCCTCAAGCACCAAAATCTATAACCAAAAACTCAAATTTGATAGCTGTCAAAGAGCCAGTGAATGAGAAAAAAAGCTATGAAATTTTTTAAGTTCATGAAACACAATGAATACAACATCGTCAATCAGTTGAACAAGCAACCCACTAAGATATCTATGTTGTCACTACTGTTGAATTTTGAAGCTCAAAGGAATCCTCTCCTTAAGGTTTTATATAAAGCTATGTCCCTCCCGACATCTCTATAAGTCAGTTAGATCACCTAGTGAGCAACATCACTACCAACAATCATAAATCTTTCAACGATGACAAAATCCCACATGATGGAAGAGGAAATTACAAAGCCTTTCATATCACCATATATTGTAAATACACCAAATTGCCCAAAGTGCTTACTGATAGGTGAACTCTAAATGTAATGCCCTTGTCATGCTTGAACAAGCTCCCCGTTGATGCATCATATATCCAAAATAGTCATATGGTTGTGTGAGCATTTGATTGAACTTGTAGAAACATCATGAAAAACATCACCATTCACTCCAAATTGGCCTATGTACTTATGAGGTTGACTTCCATGTGATGAATATTGCTCTGTCATATAATTGCCTATTCAGAAGGCCATGGATTCATTGCAAGGGTAGTACTATTATCTTTACACCAAAAGTTAAAATTCACCAATGAGAATAAAGTTATTAGTATCGGAGGAGAAACAGATATCATTATTGCTACCTTAACTAATGCCCCATACATCAAACCTGACGAAAATAGCTAGAATCCTTTTTTCAGTCCTTTGATTTTTTTCAATGCTACTTATGTTAAGAAAGGGTTGCCAATGGTTGAGACTTGCCTATCAAAGAGCATTCATATGGGTCTAAAGTTAACTATCGGTAAGGTGCCCAGGCTGCAAAAGGGACTCAAAAAACACCTTTGAGGGATTGCCAAAGCCTTGAAAGTTGTCAACCAGATAAAAAAAAGCATTGGGATTTAAGCTTAGTGCATAGCATGAAAAAAACAAGCTTAGAAAAATCATGAGAAAAGGATAATTCGTCTATTAGGACAAGATACAGGTATGAACGGATGATATTTTCACCACTATAAGAAAGTTTTTGTCCAAAAAGATATATGAATATTGGCTTTACTAATGTTATGCTCACACTAAACAAGGCATTTGGGGATCTCTTTATCAATGGAACTGATGAAGCTGAGATGTCCATGGAAAGCCCGAGACTAGTTTATGCCCTCTAAGATTTGTTTTGAGTGTTTGGACTAAAACTAAGATTCCTGTACTGTTTAAGTTTGTTTCAAAGTAATGCTATAAACTAAACCTACATGCTTTGGCCTTAAACCTTTATAGGATCTTTGTATGGGCTTCTTTTATTAAGTATTTTCAATGAAAATGACTAAGCGTTATGCATTTCATCCTTTACGTTCATAGTTTTTACCAACTCTTAGACCTTTTTCTACATATTTTTCCATTTATATTGTTCATTTCCCATATTTTCAAGTACCCCGATGAAGATAACATGAATAATCATACTAAAAATTTAAAAAATCAATTTCGAGCTATCAATCTGCACTAATGAGATCGAGTCTAAAGAGAATTTTAAAGAGAACCCCATACCCCCAGACTTGCTAAGACTAATTGAACAAGAAGAAAAATAGATATTACCTCATAAAAAACTCATCGAAACCATAAAACCTTGGAGTAAAAGAAAATAAAAAGTAAGTCAAAATCAAAACTTCATAAAGCCATCAATTTAAGCTAAACTAATAAGTCTTCTCTAAGAATATTGAGACATGTTCACCTAATCCTACAAGACATGTCCAGATTAAACATTAACATTATGGTCGATAAACTTCCCCTTAAACCTAAGTGTAAGCTATACAAAAAAAGCTTAGAAAAATGAAACCTAAAATGTTCTTAAAGATCAAAGAAAAAATGAAGAAACAATTTAAGTAGGATTTCTCAAGGTAGCCAAATATGTTGAATGGGTAGCCAATATAGTCCTAGTTCCTAAGATGGTCGATAAAGTGTGGATGTACATATTTATAGGGATCTAAATCGAGCCAGTTTGAAAGGTAATTTTTTTTATGCTATGTCGACATCCTAGTAGATAACAATGCTAAAAATGCATTATTTTCCTTCATGGATAGATTTTTGAGCTATAAATAAATCAAAATGGCAGCTAAAGATACAGAAAAGACCATCATCATAACCATGTGGGGCACATTTTACTATAAAGTGATGCCCTTCGAGCTCAAGAACACTAGGGCAAACTACAAAAAGGTGATGGTAACATTGTTCCATGATCTCCTGCATAAAGAAATCATGGTCTATGTAGATGATATCATCGCCAAATCGTTAAAAAAGAATGAGCATGTGTCTAATTTGTGAAAACTCTTCAAAAGGCTTTGTAAGTACCAGCTCAAGCTAAAACCTGCCAAATGCATATTTGGCCTCACATCTGGCAAACTATTAGGCTTCATTGTGAGCAGAAAAGGAATAGGAATTAATCCCAACAAAGTCAAGGCCATCCAGAATCTGCAAGCACCTCAAACTCAAAAGGAAGTGAAAAGTTTCTTGGGAAGGTTGAACTACATAGCTCGATTCATATCTCAATTGACAGATAAATACAATCTAATCTTTTGGCTATTTTAAAAATAAAATCCTAGAAAATAGAATGAAAAATGCCAAGAAGCTTTCGATAAGTTCAAAAAATTACCTGTCAAACCCTTCAGTACTTATGCCACCAGTGCCTGGTCGACCATTGATCCTACTTTTATCAGTTTTCAATAAGTCGATGGTCTATATATAAGGTCAACATGACGACTCAAGTAAGAGGGAATAGGTTTTCTACTACCTGAGCAAGAAGTTCATAGAATATGAAAATAATTATTCATTTTTAGAAAAGCTATGTTGTGCTCTAAGTTGGATGGCCCGAAGGTTATGACAATACATGATGTACCACATTACATCGCTAATCACTAAACTCAATCTGATTAAGTATTTATGCAAAGCTCCTACCTTGTTAAGGAGGTAGCCAAGTGGCAAGTCTTACTTTTTGAATACAACATCGTGTATATAAACCATAAAGCCATCAAAAGTAGCGCAATAACAGGCATTTTAGCAAGTTAAGCAACAAATGGCTATCAGCCTTCAAACATCAGATTTTTTAATGCAGATTTGATGTGCATATTTGAGGCAGAGAACACTATTGAGTACGGGTTATCTTGGAAAATGTTTTTTGATAAGCTTCAAATGCACTAAGGCATAGACTTGGGTAATTCTCATCTTGCCCAATGGAAACCATTATACTTTCATTACAAGATTGAACTTAGACTGCACCAACAATATAGTTGAATATAAGGCTTATATCCTGGGGCTCCAAGTAGCCAGTGAGAGGGGTATTTAAACACCGCAAGTATTTTGAGATCCAGCCGTTATCATTTACCAACTGAAAAAAGAATCGCAACCATGTGATGCTAAACTGATCCACTATGGGAATCTGATATCGAAACTCAAAAAAGAGTTTAATGACATTAGCTTTCAACATCTACCTCAAGAAGAAAACCAAATTGCTGACACTTGGGCCATTTTATCATCCATGTTCAAAGTCAATCAGGAATCAAACATTACTCATATTTAGATGAGTATCATATAGTCTCGATACATTATCAGAATATTAAAGAAAAGAAAGATGGCTTGCCATGGTATCATAACATCTTTCAGTACATCAAGGATTAACAATACCCAAAAGGTGCTACCAAAACTGATAAGGGAACCATTCGATGATTAGCTACAAACTTCATTTTGGATGATGCAATTTTGTATAAAATAGGATGGGATTAGGTGCTACTTCGATATGTTGATGCCTCTAAACTTAAAAGAATACTTGAATAAGTCCATAAAGGATTTACGGTACACATGCTTATGGATGTCGAATGGCAAAGCAAGTCATGCGATTAGGTTACTATTGGTTGACTTTTGAAAAAGATATCATTGACTATGCTCGAAAGTGCTAAAATATTCCAAATCTACACTGACAAAATCCATGTCCCACCGACACTTTTACATGTTATGACAGCTCCATGGCTTTTTCTATATAGGGTATGGACATCATCAAACTAGTTACCCTTAAGGCTTTTAATAGGCATTACTTTATTTTGGTCACTATCAATCATTTCATTGGTAGGTAGAGGTAGTTTCATATGCCAATGTCACCAAATTAGTCTTATACAAATTTTGAAATGAGACATCATTTATAGAAATGGCCTTGCTAAGCAAATCATTATTGATAATGCACATAATCTGAAAACCAAAATGCTGTAAGTAGTCTACTCTAAATTCAAGATTTAACATCAAAACTACATCCCATACTATTAAAAAAATGAATGACATAGTTGAAACAGCAACAAGTATTAAAAAGATAGTCAAAAAGATGGCTAAGACGTACAATGATTAGCATGAAATGTGACCTTTTGCACTACATGCCTATCGCATGGCAATACGATCTTCCACAGGTGTTACCCCGTTTTCCTTGGTCTACAGCATGGAGGTTGTCCTAACCAATCAATGTTGAAATCCCATCATTCAGAGTCTTGATAAAATCATAACTTGAAGAGGTTGAATGGGTTAAGAGTCAATATGAACAGCTCAATCTCATTGAAGAAAAAAAGATCAAAGCCATTTATTACCAGCAGTTGTACCAAAAACGCATGATAAGGGCCTATAACAAAAAAGTCCATCTTCACTAATTTTGGGAAGGTGACTTAGTACTTAAAAAATTCTCCCGATCCATAAAAATGCTTGAAAAAAATGGACCCTAAATTGGAAAAGGTCATATATGGTGAAATGTGTATTTTTTGAAGGAGCCCTAATCTTAACTGAGATGGATGGCAACAACTTACCTAACCCTGTGAACTCTAATTCTGTTAAAAAACATTATGCTTGAAAGGATTTTAGGATGAAAACCTGAAAAGGGGTCATATGCTCTATCGTTTCCACTTTAACAAATAAACAAAAAAGGACAAAAAAATAGAGCCAACTTAAATTGAAAACTCGAGAGGGTGACTTAAGTGACTAGAATTTTTTATTCAAACCAAGTCAAGCCCAAACCATCACCAACCCAAAACCAAATTTCCCCATAATTGCAACCTAGATCAGGGTACCAAATCATAACCTAATTAACCTGTTCTATGCTGACCTCCACTACTAATTCTCATCTTTACTTGTACCAAATAATAGAGATCACCTAACCTAAAAGCAACCATTTCATTGCAAGACAATTTGAAAAATTCCTCAATTAGTCAATCGACATCGAAAGGGTTAATCACTTAAGGAAAGTCTTCGAAAACACTTAGTGGAAATTCATGTCATTAATATTAGGGGCCAATCAGCTAGGAAGAACTCTCTTATCTTTATTGTATTTTAAAATCTTTCATAATCATAAAGGTTTGTCATACTTGGTACCCTCTTTCTTTAAATGAAACACAATTACTTGATTTATCACAAAATCTTTTCATAATCTTAAATTCCATGTTGCATCATGTTTATCATTTAATTGATAATGCTTGATAAATGAACGAAATTGATAACATGATTTCCTAGCATTATTGGAAAGATGAAACTTTGTAAGAGTTTTGTTTCATGTCTAAGGACCAAGAATGAACCCTTGGGAGGTCTATCTTGTCCTTAAACCTCACATTTTGAAAATATGCTTAAAACCACCTTATAGCAAACCATAAAATAAAGCCAATTTTTTTTTTCAAATTATCATCCCTAACCAAAATTTAGAATAGTGCGCCTAGACCACTAAAAACACCTTTTGAATCAAAATTGGCAAAGTGACATCCTTCATACTCACCAAATTCAATGCCATAAAAGTTCCCATGCATAAGCTATCTATGCTCAAGTCTGTCCTTCCACATTTATGAACCTCTTATACCTTTAAAAGATAGCTTTTACATTCGAAGCTTTCGGAAATCTAGACCAAGATTGATAAACCCCAGGATAAAAGGCCACTTTATCAAACTTATGAAAGAGCAAACAATCAAAGAAGGCCAAAACCAATCATCAAATTAGTTTTTTTTAATTATTATCTTTTCATCATCTAGACACATATTTGCATCCTCATGCATTATACAGCATTTAACATATTTCAAGTTTTAGATTTCGTATACAAAAGCCAAGTTATATGGAACCTAAGGTATAGTTTCTTGCTTCTAATAAAACCTCAAAAGGCCTCAAGTAAACATCTCTAACTTTACGAGCTCATTAAAAATCATCCAAGAAAAATATTTTCCTTTAGTCCTTAAAGGGTAGGATTTTTTTCTTTTCTATTTTAGACGTAATTAAGCATAATGCCTTTTTTACCTACCATAAAGCCCGCACAAGCTGGTGGCACTTATCTATTGTAGTCTACAAAGAGTTGAATGCCGTATCTTACCTATCACAAAGCCTACACAAGCTAGTGGTACCTATCTACCATAGTCTGCAAAAAGTTAGATGCTTTTTCTTACCTACGTCATAGCCCACATAAGTTGGTGGCACCTATATAGGGTTAAACCTAAAAAAAAACCTACTTTTGTCCATAAAAAAGTGGATACCTATAGAATTAAAGCCTAGACAAGCTGGTGGCACATGTTTAGGGTCAAACCTAAGAAACAACCTACATCAATCCATAAAGAGTTGGATGACTATTGAGTTAAAGCCCACACAAGTTAATGGCACTTATTTCCTAAGAAACGACTTACCTTAGTCCACGAAGAGCTAAATGCCTATCAAGTTAAAGCCCAAACAAGTTGGTGGCACCTGTTTGGGGTCAAACCTAAGAAATAACCTACTTCAATCTACAAAGAACTAGACACATATTGAGTTAAACCCACACAAGCTAGTGGAACCTGTTTGGGGTCAAACCAAGGAAACAACGTACCTCAATCCATAAAAGCTGCACGTCCTTTAAGTCAAAGCCCACATAAGCAGATGGCATCTATCTAAGGTGTTAAACCCAACAAATAACCTATTTTAGTCTTTAAAGAGTAGGACACCTACCTACTTCAAAGCCCACCCAAGCTATTGGCACTTGTTTAGCAGTTAAACCCAGGAAATAACATAGTAGATAGGTTAAATTGTACAAAACTCATCAAAATTTACTTTTTTTTACAGAAATATTTGGCTCATCTCGACATAATGTTAACCATATCTCTATTTTCTGTTAACTAGATCTCTATGTTTTTACAAGCATACGGAGTATTATCCTACCCAAACAAAATAATGTCTATTTATTTTTGCCCTTTTCCTAACACTTAGTAACGGCTAAAGACGAGCAGCTGTCGACACCTTATTTTGTCTGAGTTAATTTTTGGTATCTAAAGACATAATTGAAAGGTTATAGAATTAGAAAATAAAAATAAACTAGGGATGACTTTTAGGTGCCATGTCACCAAGCACTATTAAGTGAAATAGCACTAAGCGAAAAAAAATTTTAGGAGGTCTAAAATGCTTATGGATCATATTAAAGAAAAAATGTGAAAATAAGGGATTAAAGGTCAATATTTAGGATATCACTAGAGTCATTTAGATGAGTACATAGGTTAACATAAGGTAACTTAAGAATGACAAGTATGTATAAGTTATATCGATGCATAAGTATTGATACGAGGCTTTTACATCACTAAGAATTCAAACTTTCATGTATACTTTCGATACATGGGGTCTTAAGACCTAATGAGATGTATCGATACCAATCATAAGAGTATTGATGCAGAGCTTGGCAGTAGCTATATTTGTAATTTTTGAAAAAAAAATATTAATGCACAAGCTTAAGTACAGATACAAGTTCATGAAGTATCGATAAATACCTTTAAATCTCGATATTGGGTACAAATTTCTACTTTTGGTATCAATACATACTTCATTGTATAGATACTTATGGGTAAAAATTGCCTTCTATATCGGTGCATAATGTTTGTATCATACACAAAGGCATTTTTGCTCAATTCAAACTATTTTTCAGCCATTGGACCACTGATATAAAATTTGGTTTAAACTTGCTTCTTGCATAAAAAATCATCAAAATTCATACCCAGCTTGGTCTTTGTGCTTGTGATTGCATTTATACAAAATTTTGAGGCCCAAATAGCTAATGACAATGGACATTTCATGACATTATGCAATTTGTCAAAGAGTAAGGCTGAACTTTCCTAATGCTCAGCTGCATAAAGTAGCCTAAATCCATAATTTTTGTTAAGCAAACCAATGGTTTTGCAAGGCAACTAAGCATAGTACATGATCTCTGTATGAGTACATGCATGAAAACCCCAAAATGCCGTTGCTTTTACATTTTATCTGTATAGTCACATGGCTATATAAGCCAACCTTGGACTTGACTGAAAGGAAACCCTACCGAGAAAAAAACTTTCTCAGCAGAAAAACACCTATTTCCAAAATTCCCATAATATTCTTCCACCACCAAAAATGAAAAAACTTTTCTCTATTCTCAAAGCCTTTTAAAACTATCACCAAAAGTCTTTCTAAAAACCTCTATTTCACTCATATTCCCTCTCAAAACTCTCTTTTATCCATACCTATCTAAAAAGCCCTACCTTTTCATCACTCTCTTGTTATTCAACCCTAAAAAAGTGAGTTCAAAGTTGCTACTCAGAGAAAAGGCTAAAGCTTAAAACTTTTGGTATACTTTCTCTAGTTGACTTTGCATATTCTTTGATTTTTCAACATTTTCATCATCTTAGTGACCTCTCTATACCTTTTAGGGTTCTCATGCATCATTGCTACCATGTTTGTGGTAGTCTTAGGATGTTGATGTTCTATTGATGCCTTAATGTTGCATCATAGGCCAAATATCTTGTCTTTCATTTTGTCATCAAAACAACCCCTTGTTTATGCATTTTCTATCATGTTTCATCTATTTTCATAGGTTTAACATATGTTTGAATGTTTTCATAACATGCATGAGTATATTCATGCATTTTCTTGCATTTTAAGGAGTCTTATAACATAAAATGTTGTCTTGAAAACACTAACATGCTTTTCTTCACATAAATATGTTCACATCACTTTCATGCATCTTATTTGTCATCTTTTTGCATTTTATTACCTTTTCCATGTAACAATGTCATTTTCATGTGTTGGCATATGTAATACTTGTTTATCTTTTTGCATCTTGTATTTTGTTCATGATTTGTTTGTCAAAATGCATGCTTGTTTGTTATAAAACAATATACGATTTTCGAAAACAAATTTTCAAGTTAATTAATTGTACCTCTAATAGATGAAGAAAAACATGGATTTGATGTTTACATAAAATTAGTTTTTAAGTCTTGGGGATAAATTAAACTTTCCAAGTCTGGATTCATGGAATAAAATGCTACTTTCTTTTTTAAAAGTATTAAGCCTTGATCTTAAGTCTAATACCTTCTTTAGTGACATGGTCAATGGGTTGTTCCATTATCCTAAACTACTCCAGGATTGTGGAATGAATTCATTATACCCATACTACTTAACCTTTTTTGTCACAGATGTTTGGATGTCCTAGACTCAAGTTTGCCCTTGAAAAAAACCCAAAAATACCTAATAACTTCCTTGTTTGCTCTAGTAGCATTATAGTCCAATTTTGAAAAATTATTTTCAAGTCATAAATGATTTTTCAAGAATAGTTTGATACTTTTACCTCAAAGGGCATTAAAATACCTTTCTAACAGTGTCTATTTTGCCATCAGACCATTCCAGATGAAAAGAATTATGATTTTTCAAACTTTTGCTTTTTGAAACCTCTTGGAAGTAGCAAATAGTTTTTTGTTTGGGTCATTTTGGCCCACTAAATGATTTTTTAGAGTTTCTTGAATAGTTTTCTTAAAAAGCTTGCAAAATTCCCTTTTTGAAAACATATTGTTGCGATTTAACAATTCCGAACAACTTTGAAATGATTTTTCAAAATCCATGATGTCCCTTCTCTGTAACTAGTATTAAGATAGACCTTTCTTCAAAAATTAATTCTACCTAGGAAGTGATTTTCTAAGATTTTTGGAATATTTTTATGTTAAACCTTATCAAGTTAACTTTTCAGTGATACCTTACTTACCCTTTGAAGTCTTTAGATGCACTTGAAATATATTTGAGAAAGAGGATAACGCAACATTGTCCAATGTTTTTAACCCAATTCTCGAAATACCCTTATAGAGACTTTTGAACATCTTGAAATGCATCCAATTAGTTCCCTTACAACATAAGCTATTTACATTTGGATCAAGGCTAAAATAAAAAAAAAATTATACTAAATATCTCCATATTAAAATTTCACTAGTGGAGATATTCTAACTCCATTGTTCTAAGGGGATACTCCAAACTCATTTTCAACTCAAAACTTAAATTTTCTTTTTAGATCCATATTTAAGATTTTTAATTGTTTCCTTAAAACATCAAAAATTTTCATCTTTGGCAATACTCAAACTCTATTTTTTGAGGAGATACTCCAACCACTTTTTTACTTAAAATGTGAATTTCCACCCTAATCAAAACGCTTTTAAGTATACTTAAAATTTGGGCCTTAAAGGGGACTCTAGCCCCACCATTCAAGGGGATATTCCAACCCGGCTTTTTTCAATTTCATCCAAAATCCAAATTCTCTCTCGAATCTTTTTTTTTGTCTTACGAACACTTTTCTCTTTGAAAGGACCATCGTGCATTCATGTTTCAAAACTGCTTTCAAAATTGCAAAGTGATATTTCGTGTTAGTAGCTCTTTAGTATTTGACATAAAATATACAAAATTTTAAAATCTAATTCAAAAATTATTCTTTATAAAATCCTTATGTTCCTCATATCTCCGTGACGCATAGATGATATAAATTTTCTTTCAAAATTGAGATTTACAATTTTTAAAACTTCATGCATTAAAGGGAATTATATCTAAATAATGACTAAATGAAGTGATTTAATTGAAATCAATGAGAGACATAGCTAGTAGGTACCATTCTAATCATTGTAAACCTTGAAATCAGTGTTTTGAATTTTGTAGCTCAAAATATTGTTTTCAATATGCATCTGATCCTTCCTAGCCCAAAATCATAAATGGTGACTCCAAGTTTATGGCCACTTTGTGATGGCCATTTAAGACTAGTTGGATGAGTGATTTGCCCAACAGTCTCTTTCCTCTTCATAGTACTATGTCTAATCCAAATCTTGATCATGGGATAGTTCAAAGGCTCGAGCAATAACAACCATTATATATTTTTAAGTTGCGCGTGCTAAGTTCTCTAGATCATCTAAAGTTTTAAAGGCATGGAACATGGTGACAGTTGGGCAAGACTAGCGATGATTGAGCTTCTATCATGGATGTATTCAAGCTATTCTCCATATTCCAATGGATGTGAACCTAGATTTTATGAATGTATCGATTAATTCAAGTTTTGAATGATAGTTTATATTGGAACTATTTCCCTGACTAATGCCTTTTGTAGACACCTTAGTTTATTCGGGCTAATTTTTAGCAATCTGGAGCATGGACGTAACAAGGGGTGATGATCATCGGGAGACAACGTCACCTGACAAAAAAGTATTTTAAGGACTTCAAGATGGCCTAGGGATCATATCAAAGGCAAATGCAAAGATGTGGCATTAAATGACGTAGTCTAAGGTATTCGGGGATAAAAGGTATGAGAAAATTCATAATTTTACTTGAATGTATCGATACATGGTTCTCATGTATCGATACAATGATCCAACATGCCAAAAATTTGAAATGTCCTTATTTGGATCGATACAATATGTAAATGTATCGATACAGGACCTCATGCATCGATACTAGGCCATGCCAAGACCAAAACATGCATTCTGTAAAGAAATGTATCGATACATATCAACATGTATCGATAAAATGGTTCATAGTATCAATACAAATGGTTTATAGTATCGATACAATGATCATTGTATCAATACAATGTTCATTGTATCGATACACACAAGGTTTTTGGACCAAATGTATCAATACATTATACAATGTATTGACACATACAGGCCATTTTCATGGTTCGAGCATATTTTACTCATCCACCATAGATCTAAAGCACGATTTTAACTCATTTCTTTGCAACAGATTAAAACATATATCATATTACGAATTTAGACTTTTGGATTAATCAAGACATTTATTAAGCCTAAATTGGATGAAAAGGGTCAAGGTTATTTGATCACCCTACTCTTTAGTTGTTAGCCAAAGTCACCATCAACCACCCTAGTTGCTGGAAAATCATTTTAGCATTTAAACTAGCCACCCTATGCATATCACATTGGTAGCAAGTTGTACCCTATAGCCACCCTATAGCCACCATGCTGACATCACCTTGTCCCCCTTGAGAAATGGCTAAAAACACCTCCAATTTGGCTCCAAAAGCTGGCATAAACAGACCATTTCTATCTCAGCTCAAAAAGGTTAGATTCTAGCTTGTTTCAACTTCCAAAAACACATTCACACATAAAAAACCAAATCTCATAACTCTTCACCCACCAGCCAAAAATAGCCCCAAAACATTCACTCTTAACCTCTACACATTCTAAAATTCACCCTCACCGATAACTAAAACCTTATTGTTTCTCTCTTTTTCTTGCTTATTTACAACAAGGAAAAGAGAAAAATTCAAGCCATCTCTGTTACTCCAACTATTTGGCCAAAGTTGAAGTTTTGTTGGTATAACTTCCTACTCTATCACTCACATTTTTTATTTTTCAGTACCTTTATCATTTTAGTGAACTCGCCATGTTTCCATCACCCCCTTATGATTATCATGCATTACTATGGCATTTGATTATGGTAGTTTAAGATTTGGAAGCCTTAATGCCCCTTTTATGTGCAAAATGCCTCATTGCATCCTCATTAGTTTGATATCTCTTGCTCATGCATTTTATGCCATATCCATGCATCTTGTTATCCTCAATCCTTGTATGAATCATTAGCCCAATAGATTTCAAGCACATTTACACATTAACTTGCATGAATCATTGTCATTGTTAGCATCGATAACATCTTCTCATCAAAATGCATAACACTTTCTTATCTAGGCCATTAGTAAAATTAGTATCCCCATTCATATTGTGTGCCATCCCCTTGTATGTTTGTTGTCAAAATGCATGTTTGATGGAGGATAAAAACTAATTTAAAAAACCCTCCAAGCGAAGCATGTTAACCTCAACCCATAAAGTTTAGCATGGACTTAGCGTTTTCTTTAAAGCTAGCAAAATATCTTGGGGAAAATTAAGTTTTCTAGATCTAGAATCTTGGTTTGACAAGTTTAATTCTTCTGATTTTGAAATGGAAATGGTCTTACAATTATTCCTTAAATGTTTATGCCTTTTTCTTAAGTCAAAACCTTGAGTGGTATGATCAACAAGCTATTTCATCATCCTAAACTACTCTGGGGCTATGCAAATGAGTTCATGATGCTCATGCCACTCCTTCCCTTCAATCATAGACATTTGAATGTCAATGACTCGAGTTTGGACTCGTAGACATAAAAAAATGAGAGATATCCCTTGCTTTGCTTTGTCCCCTGCTAGCAGCACTACTATTGAAAATTGAAAAATCACTTTAAAATCCTAAATGGTTTTTCATGAATTTTTTGATATTTTTCCATCAAAGCATGTCGAATTATCTTTAAAATAGTGTCTTATTCACCCATGGATCTGTCTAGATGAGAAAGTTATGATTTTTCAAATCTTAACTATCCAGAACCTTTGAAATCCAAACATGCATTCTAGTTGGGCCATTCAAGCCCACTAAATGATTTTTCCAAATTTTTCAAACATTTTTCCTAAAATGTTCATGAAATTCCCTTGTTAAAAAGGTATTATTTTCAATTTTTTGATACGAAATAATTCCAAAATGATTTTTCAAAATTTGACACACCTTGTTCATTGTATGCTCTGCAAAATTAATCCAAATTTGAAAATTTATTCTCTTGGAAAGTGACTTTTTGGATAATGGGAATATTTTTAGGATGACCCTTATCGAGTCACCTTTCTAACGGTGTCTTGTCCACCTTCTAAATCCTTCGAATCAATTTAGAATAAGTTCAGGAAGTAAGATAGCGTGATGCTATCCCCTATTTTTGATTTTGGTCAAAATCGAATTGTTTTCCTAAATTTTGTCTTGAGACATTTGAATGTCTCTATGTCAACCTAGTTAAACTCAAGAACATGCTTTGACCTCCCATAGGCTCGTACCAAGGCACAAACATATTTTACATCTTTGCCATCCTTATTCATAATAATTTCTTTTGCCAAAAATTATTGAAAGGCTCAAACATTCCCTAAATCACAAGGTTTTGCTAACTTAAGTTTTCCAACTCGACTTCTCTAAAGAGTGTCAATCGTATCACTTTTGGGGATACTCCAACTCCACTTTTCTGAGAGGATACTCCAACCTTATTTTTCAAAATTGTTGAGATTAAAAAAAGCTTCTTTTGTCAAAATGATTTATCATCCATGGGGATACTCTAACCCCGACCTTTCGAGGGAATACTCCAACCCTGCTTTTCAAAATTGTCAAGATTAAAAGAAGCCTCATTTGTCAAAGTTATCTGTTACCTGCGGGGATACTCCAACCCCACTTTTTTGAAGGGATACTCTAACCCTGTCCTTTAACTGCAATCGAATTTTTTTCTCTCTTTCTTAAACTTTTATGAATATATCAAACAAACCTTGTTTAATTAAAAAACCCAGATGCATATAAAAAATTATCGATTCGTATTCCTAGATAATCGATGCCAATAGTGAGATAAATTTCAATAGTATATTCCTTTTCTTTATCATTGCATTGAATGATCCATGTTATGTTACTTCATTTATTATCTTACTAACATGATTTCTTTGTGATGATTATTTGCATTCATACTTTTAAATTGTTTCAAATAAAATTAAAGGTAATGTTCCACATGGGTATATCCCCACTGCCCAAAATGGAACATTCCATTTTCAAAGTAAAATCCATACGTCATTTTTATTGAAAATCTCTATATTCCCTATCTTTTCGAGGCGTATATAAGATTAAATCTTTTTCATCAAAACCTGGATTATTTCTATAAGATTCATGCACTAAAAAGGGTTATATCAAAATAATGACAAGTTAAGATTGAAAGAATCAAAATCAAGTAAGACATAGCTAGTAAGGTACCAATTTTAGGCATTGTGAAGAGGTTCATACCTTATCGCATGTAACCAACTCCTGAACTTAACGATGAATCTTTGTACTACATAGACCCTGGGATCGATATTTTGAGTTTTGTAACTCAAAACATAGGTTTCAATAGGCATCCGATCATGCCTTGCCCTAAATGATCAGTGGTGACTCCAAACATTGGCCATTTCGTGATGGTCATCTAAGACCAATAAGATGAGCGATTCATCTTATGGTCCATTTCGCTGTACCACAAGTCGAGAATCCATACATTCTCTTTCTCATCACATCGCCAAAGAAAAGTCTAGGTCAAGAAGACATTTCTAAGTTAAGAAAATATTTTAAGTCTTATGCACCCTTAGATCCATGAGGATCCACCCTGGGGTACATTATGATAGCTTGGCAACTCCATTGGGGATAGTAGAGGTTAGGCCAGTAACTAGCCGTGTCTTGCTAGGTTCTTAGTTCTTTCGATCTTCGATCATTATTTAATCATGGCCCTTTTTTTTGTTTTGTTAACTATTCTTTCATTTGACATGATTGTCAGGATTGCCTTATTTTTGAATAATCATTAGTTTAACAAAAATGGTAATACAAAAGTAAACAAAAAGGTTTGATCATTTCCCTGTCATACACCATGCATTTGTATGTGCATTAGTGTCCCGCCAAACTTCATGGTATGGTTACAACCCAATCATAGAGAGAAAGTGAGCTATCCACCTTCATGAGCAACCTTCCGTATAGGCATGGTAATAACTTCTCGGATGTAAATTACCTATGTCTCTGGTAAATAACCCTTCACATTTGCATAGGGAAATACATCCAATGGATTGAACCCATTCCGCCAAACCCACGATGGGTCTAGGATTGGGGTCCCTCAACTATCCTTACCAGACGGAAGAGCAATTTAGATACCTGTTTAGGCATCAACTTAAACCTCATTTAGTGAGCCCTACGAGCTAAACCATGTTAAGCCATATTAGAACGCTACTAGAATACCCAGAGAATAGGGTCACTCGAGGAAACATTCCTAACCTTTACTCCTAATAACCATAATTATATAGGTAGCAATAAGTATACAATTATCACCTGCATCTATATTTTTCTCATTTATTGAGACATGCCATTGTGCTGCCCGAATAACGACTGACCTTTGTAGAAATAAGTGATGGTGAACAAAAACCATTGTTCACAATGTCTTATACTGTAAGTCATTATGTTGCCCGAGTCATGGCTTAACGCGCCTCTACACTAATGGTGACGAATGAATATTTCTACTGGTCATTTTATTTATCAAAATAAAATATAGCATCAGTTCATGAAAGGCAGATTGCATCTTGGCATGTTAAAATGCTACCCATCTCTCGTCTCAGCACCTTGGCTGAGATGTTTGTTTTTTTCTTCTCTTCTGATGTTCTTAAATTTTTCTTACATTTGTCTTCTATCGGTTTCACTAACTCATTTCCTCTTTGTTTGTGTTTTGGTGCATGCATCATTTCATCATAACCATCATGGCAATCATTATTTTAGGACAATTGTGCTAGTTTGGTGTTCAGAAAAAGGCATCATTTATAGAGCAATAGCTTATCTCCACTATCGAGTCCTTTAAAAATGTCAGAACATGGTCAGAAGGTCGCCAACGTCAAGATGGGACATTTTAAAGCCTAATTATGTCTCAAAAATGCATGAAGAGGTCAAGAGCGACTTCCATCAGAATGATTGTCGGGCACTGAAGAACATTTAGGACAATTGGGAAAGCAACATGAAAGAAGCTTTCATTAAAAAGTACAGGGATATAGCTCTATTGCTTTGAGTTTAGTTAGATGACGGCTTGTTGCAAGCAGTGGCACAGTTCTGGAATCTAGCCTACTGATGTTTCACCTTTAACCAACAAGATTTAGTCCCTACCATTGATGAGTACGTAACCTTGCTCAACATAGAAAAGGCCAAATCAGATCGAATTTACTGCAAGGCCCTAACGCCTCTTCTGTTCAAGAAAAGGTTAAGGCAAATTCTTGGAGTCACAGAAGCATGGGTTGATAGTCATGTCAAGGCAAAAAGGAGTAGCAAATGCATCTCTTGGGCCAGCATGAAAGAGGTAATCGTGAATCTTTCTGATAAAAAAAAGCTCAAGATGTCTACGCTTTGGCAATCTACAAGCTCATTATGTTCCCAAAGACTTTAGGTTATGTAGAGGCGACAGTCACAAATTTTTTTTCTCGCTTATGTTATAACATCAACCCTGTTTCCACCATCATTGTCGAAACCATCTATGCCCTCAACTTTTGTAAAAGGATATGAACATGAAGGTTTATTGAGTGTGCCTTATTGCTCCAAATATGGCTCCTAGGTCATCTTTGTGTTAGGAAAGGAAGAGTCAGGCAAAATTTCTTCTTCAAGATTAGTCCTTTTTCCATGACATTAGAGGAAGAATGTCATCAAGATAAGATAGAAAAGCATTGGGTAAAGGAATTATGAAATGTCAAGGAGGAAGAAATCATGTGAAGAGCCCTATGGGTGTTCCCTTAATTGATTGTGTACAGATGTGGAGACTACACTTGTGTGCTGCTTTTGGGATTATGGGGAAATACTAGTTATGCTCCTTTATTGGTATTGCATCAGTTCTAGTGCTGACAATTCATCTCGTTCTTTGAAGACTTAGGACATTGAGATTTTGAATATGGAGAGCCTAATTATAAAGCAAAAGTCCAGTCAGCTTTTCAAGCCTGGAAGAAGGTCCATTGTATGGAAAGATATTAGAGAGGAAGCCTCACCACACCTGGATACGAAGAATAGAGGCTATGTCATATCAATGACCCATTACTGCCACCCAACACTAGGAAACTGCAAATCCCAATAGAGGAATCGCCTTTTGAAATTGAACTACTTAGGAGGGAGTTTGAATGAGAAAAGGTATCCTTTGCCATAGAAATCTGTCGACTTAAAAAGGAAAAGGGCCAGCTAGAGATGGAAATTTATCTTAAGAGCGGTGAAACGGATTGAGTCATTAAAGAAAGGGATCACTTCAAAGATGACCTTGAGAGCCTGACCAAGGATTATGTGACACTTCAAAAAGCTAACAAGTCCCGATGCATTGGCAAGACATCAGTCGAATAGGAAACAAAAGTTGCCATTATCAATCACGAACTGAATTAGCAAAAAAAAGTTAGAGCCAACAAAAAAAAGTTCACGAGGGCACGTGCTCTTGCTTCCACCTACCAACGAAGGAATCAAAGACTCGGCGCCCAAATGTGAGATGCGAGAGCCACCGGGGTTGAAAATGAAGCCCTCATTCATAAAATCTAGGAGTTAGAACAGTCTCTTCAGGATCATCAAGGTTGAATCAATGAACTAACAAAGGCTTCCAAGCAACACGAATTAGATTGGTAAGTAACAATCAAACAAGCACGTCTAAACTACCAAGAACAACATCAGCACCTCAATCAAAAAGTTTAGATGGCTCAACGAGAGGCAGATGACATGATTGAAGTAGCTCGATCCATAAGGCAAGACATCACACTTGTTGGATATCATAAGCAATGACTTTTGGGTTTTCTTGATCATGTGATTACATAATGTAATCATGTTAGATATTTTCAAATATAATCATGTCGTAAAAGAAAAAAACCCTTTTTATGACTCTATGAATGATGTTATTGATGAAGCTATTCCAAGAATCAATTGTCTCAAATGCATATGCATATTTGATTTCACCATTTTTCATTGCACTTGCATCAAACATTCATTATCTTAACTCATCATTGCATTATAAATGCTCATTAATAAATACATTTTTTTTAAAAAAAGTCTAATACGAGAATTAGACCATAAAAGTGGAAGGGATTTCGAGATTAATCAAGAACACAAAACCTTACATCACGCACTGCTATAGCACATGACGCCATAAGCAAATCATGGAGAGTGATCATAAAGCTCGTATTGAACGACTTGAACTAATGGTTAAGGAATCACAAGACTAGATGCTTCATCAGCCATACAAAATGTAAAATAAAATTATAGAACTTATAGAACTAATGACCACCTCTATAAAAGAAAAAAGGGCAAGCCAGTATTGCTGAAACAAGGAATGACCCTCCCAATGTTGAAAGCCCCCTGCCAATAATCCAGAACATACCCAAGGGGAAACTAGACAATAACAACAGCCCACTACTACACCTGCCGCTCAGGCTCCGCCAATTATCTACCTTAATCCCATTGCGGCAGGTCAATTCATTCCCGATACTCAAGAGGTGAATGTAGGAGTCTCATCAGCAGATTCGATAACCTTTGATCATGAAGAATTGGGAAAATAAAAGGTTAAAAGTCCACCATGATTGCGACAGAAGTGAACAAATTCTAGCTATTGGAAAAATACGTCTGGGCTATCGAAGGGAGTGATAAGTTCAGAGCTTTTGATGTGCAATCCTTATCTTTGGTGTCCAACCTTGTCATTCCCTCAAAGTTTAAAGTCCTAGAGTACGAAAAGTTTAATGAAACCATCGATCCTTCTGTCCATGTTCAAATATACCTACGAAAGACGGTTAGGTATGAGAAACATGTAAAGCTCCTTATCCATTGCTTCCAGCACAGCTTCATTAGGGCAACAGCTCAGTGTTACATCGAGCTAGACAACGTGAAAATCCAATCATGGGTCAACTTGTCTAAGGCCTTTCTGAATCAATACCAGCACGTGTCAGATTAGGCACCGGATCGATTTTCCTTGATGAATTTCAAGAATAGATCCACTGAAAGCTTCAGGCAATATGCCCGAAGGTAGAGAGAGAAAAAGCCCTAGTCTAGCCTCCCGTTATAGAAAAAGAGATGATAGTCACTTTCATCCATATCTTATGCACTCCTTATTATGAGAAGCATATAAGAAATGCCACCAAGAAATTCGCAGACCTAGTCCTCTCCGAGAAATGATTAATACAGCCATTAAGAGTGGTAGAATGTCAGCTAGGGAAATGTCTGGATCAAGCAAGAAACCTATGGCTAGCAAAAAGAAAGAAAGAGAGGCCAATGCTAAAAGTTATGCTAGCTCATCTCAGTCGAAATGATGTCAAACACCTATCCCTCACTACTTAAGCATGCTTTATTCTTGCCCTATCATCATACCCCATTAGCCAATTAATGCCATAACCTACAACCCAACCTTTGCAATCCTATCTAACCCACCACAAAGCTACCCTACACAAGGTCACCAAAGTACTAATCGAGCAACTAATAATGCACTTGGCAATCGAGGTGCAAATCAACAAAGACAATATTTTGATCCTATCCTTATGACCTATAAGGAGCTCTACCAAACCATACTCCAAAATCACTTAGTGGCTCCGATCTATGTCCCAAAAAAAAAACTGCCATACTCGCCATGGTATAACCTTAATGCCCACTATGAATACCATGCTGGGGCAGTGGGGCATGACATTGAAAACTACATATCTTTCAAATGAAACGTGCAAAATCTAATTAATTCAAAAGTCTTGTAGGTTAGGATGAACCAGAGACCAAATATTGTTGCCAATCCTTTACCAAACCATATTGAGCCAGCTACAAACATGATCGACATTGAGAATAAATATGAAGTAAAGGCAAGCATAGAGGATGTAAAGATGCTAATGTTCTTGGTCTGGCAAACGTTGATTCGGGTCAAGTTGCTCAACACAATAGAAAAATTGGAAGATAATCCCAATAACTTCTATGACTTCCATACAGTTGTAGGTCCATGGTTCAAAAAATAATGAATAAAGGCCTGATAGAATTCTATTATGAGATTACACCTATTGTTGAATCTATTAACATGATAGGAGATGAAACCATGAAGCCACCTTATGGGAGAAATCGACCGCTCATTCTTTATGGCAAGCCAAGCTCTGAGGTTAGTTCTTCGGCACTTCACCAAAGTTAGTGGTAGAAGTGCCTAAACCATTCCCATATAAGAGCAACAAAACTGTCCCATGGAAATATGAGAATCAAGGAGTGATGATTGGAGAACTAACTCCCTTCACTACTGTAATGGAACTATCAGGAGTTAGTCACCTAACTCGTAGCGGTAGGTGTTATGCTCCCCCAACTCAAGAAAAACAAAATGTTGATGCATCTCCAAGCACTAGTACCGCTTAGGCCAGAGCAAAGAATTTTAAGCTTGAAAAAGTCAAGGAAGCAGTGAATGAAAGAGAAGCGATAAAGTTTTTCAAGTTTATCAAGCACAGTGAATACTGCATTGTGGATCAGTTGAGCAAACAACCCATTAAAATTTTTATGCTATCTTTGCTTTTTAATTTAGAGGTTCGTCGAAATGCATTACTGAAGGTGCTAAACGAAGCATATGTGCCCTCGGACATTCTCGCGGACAAGTTGGATCAACTTGTGAACAACATCATGGCTGATAATTATATTTCCTTCACTGATGATGAGATCCCACTCGGAGGCAGGGGTAGGGGCAGTTATAGAGCTTTGCATATCACTACCCATTATAGGGATGCATTTTGCCCAAAGTACTTATAGATAATAGGTCAGCCCTTAATGTCATGCTTATGACTAAACTAAGTAAACTCCCTATCGATTAGTCTAATAGCAAAAGTAGCCACACCACAGTTCAAGCCTTTGATGGAACGTGTCGCGGAGGATTTAAAAATATCATAATCCAGGTCCAGATAGGCCCATGTACATATGAAGTGGAATTTCAAGTTATGGATATTAATCCTTCTTGCAACTACCTATTAGGAAAGCCATGGATACACTCCATCAGAGCCGTCCCATCCTTCCTTCATTAAAAGCTCAAATTTATGGTAGATGATGAAATTGTCACCATTGGAGCTGAATAAGAAATGATCGCCACTACTTTCATCGAGGATATCTACATAAAGCCTAATAAAGATGCACTGGATTCATCGTTCCAATCCTTCGAGTTCGTCCATGCAATATTTATGGGAGAAAGATTGCTAATAGTTAAACCCCATCTATCAAAAAGTATCTACTCAGGTTTAAAAATAATTGTTGGCAAAGGTTCCCGTGTTGAAAAAGCCTTGGTGAAAATTTATAAGGGATAGCCTAAGCCTTACAAGTCACCACTCAAGCCAACAAAAGAGGTTTAGGATTTAAGGCCAATGCTACTTAAGAAAGCGACCAAAAAAAAGATCCACAACTAAGAGATGACACGATCATTAGGTCGAGAGGAGAAGTCGAAGCTGACAATGTTTCCATCTTTCCATGGGATATTTCATTCGGGAGGACGAATTGATCCAAGCCAATCAGAAGAGCAAAAGGCCAAAGATGTCTTAGTCATCCTAAGTAGGGCACTTAACAACCTTTATCTCTAAGATGCCGAGCCATAAAATTTGTGTTCTTCTACTAAGACCTACTTTTGATGATAGGGTCATGACGGAAGCCCCTGCACTTTTGTGTCCCTATCATGTAATGTCAAGAAATGAAACCTACCTATCCTTGCCCAAGGGTAGATGGGTGTCTTATGTAAGGGGCATTTTTTATCAAATATTATCAATGAAATGACTTTTACATGTATCATTCCATATTGTGTATCATTTTTCAACCTTCTTGGCTCAATTACTCTTTTACCTTTATTTTATCCAAATCCCTTAGTTGTGTGCATGCCTTTTGCAATGTTTATTTTTTTGCCCTTTCAAGTGTCCTAACTATAGTGACATGGATGTGTTTAATGGGTCTTTGAAGATCTATTTTGAACAGTCAATTTGCACTTGTGAAGTCGATCTTGAAGAAGATTTTGAGGAAAGCTTCATACCACTAGACCTCTTACAATTAGTTGAGCAAGAGGAGAAGCAAATCATGCCCCATAAAAACTCAACGAAAGTAATAAATCTGGCTTCTTAGGAAGACCGAAAGGAGGTTAAAATCGAATCCTCAATAAAGTTGACAACTAGGACCAAGCTAATAGACCTACTCTAGGAATATTGAGATGTATTCACTTGGTCATAGCAAGACATACCAGGACTGGACACTGATATAGTGGTCCATAAGCAACCCATCAAGCTTGGATGTAAACTAATCCAGCAAAAGTTAAGGAAGATGAAGCCGAAAATGCTTTTTAAAATTAAAAAGGAAGCCAATAAGCAATTTAATGCAAGGTTTATTGGAGTAACTAAATATCCAAAATGGGTTGCCAATATAGTCCTAGTCCCAAAGAAAGATGGCAAGGTACATATATGTGTTGATTATTAGGATCTAAATTGAGCTAGTCCCAAGGATAACTGTCTGCTCAATCATATCAACCCTTTGAGAGATAACACGGCTAAGAATTCTCTGTTCTCTTTCATGGATGGATTCTCAGGCTATAACCAGATCAAGATAGTGCTCAAAGACATGGAGAAAATAACTTTTGTAACTATATGGGGGACATTTTGCTATAATGTCATGCCCTTCAGAGTCAAAAATACTAGGGCAACCTATCAACGGGCCATGGTAGCCCTATTCCATTACCTGATGCATAAAGAAATTGAGGTCCATGTTGACAACATGGTTGCCAAGTCAACGAAAGAGGATGAACATGTCACAGACCTTCAGAAACTTTTTGAATGGCTAAAAAAATTTTAACTTAAATTGAATCCTACTAAGTGTACCTTTAAAGTCACTTCGGGTAAGTTTCTAGGCTTTATAGTTAGCAAAAAAAAGATTGAAGTTAACCCAAACAAAGTCAAAGCCATTCAAGATATGCCACCACTTCAAACCCAAAAGGAAGTGAGAAGCTTTTTAGGGAAACTGAACTACATTGGTAGGTTTATATCCTAGCTCACTGACAAATGTTACCCTATCTTTTGGCTCCTTCGCAAACAAAATCAAGGAGAGTGAAATGAGGCATGTCAAGAAGCCTTTGATAAAGTCAAGCATTATCAGTCAAGCCACCAGTGTTGGTGCCACTCGTGCCCAGTCAACCTTTAATCCTTTACTTAGCAATCTTTGACAAGTCTATGGGTTGTTTATTAGGGCAGCATGATGAGTCAAGAAAGAAGGAATAAGCAATCACTACTTAAGCAAAAAGTTTATGGAATACAAGTGTAATTATTCCACAGTCGATAAGTTATGCAGTGCTTTAGTGTGGATAGCCAAGAGACTTAGGTAGTACATGCTGTATCATACCATGTGGTTAATTGCAAGGCTCGATCCCATCAAGTATCTATGTGAAGCCTCTTCACTGTTAAGGAGGCTAGCCAGATGGCAAGTCTTGCTTTTTGAATACGACATTGCCTGGTTAGTCAGAAGGCCATCAAGGGTAGTATGATAGCCAACTTTTTGGCAAGTCGAGTGATAGATGACTATGAACCTTTAAATTTTAAGTTCTCAGATAAAGATCTAATATGTATTTCTGAGACTGAAGATGCCTCCAACAAAGATCAATCTAGGAAAATGTATTTTGAAAGAGCATCAAATGCTCTAGGACATGGAATTAGGGTAATATTGATGTCAACCAATGGAAGCATTATCCATTCACAGCAAGACTAAATTTTGACTACACAAATAATATCACACAATATAAAGCTTGTGTCATGGGGCTTCAAGCACCCATCGAGAGGAATTATAGGTGTTCAGTGATTTAGCCTTACTCATCTACCAATTGAAAGAAAAGTGGCAAACTCACGATGCCAAGCTAATACAGTATGGAAAGCTAATAGCAAAACTCAAAAAAGAATTTGATGATATTAGTTTCTAACACTTGCCTCGAGAAAAGAACCAAATAGCTGATGCTTTGCCTAAATTATCATCCATGTTTAAAGTTAACCAAGACTCGAGCTTTGCTCTTATCCAGATGAGCATCTACACAACTTCAGTTCATTGTCATAGCATCAAAAAAGAGAAAGATGGCCTATCATGGTACTATAACATCTTTTGTTACATCAAGGATCAGCAATATCCCAAACAAGCAACCGAGAATGATAAGAGAACTATCAAAAAGCTGGCTATAGGATTTGTTCTCGATGGACAAATCTTGCTATGATCAAGTATTGCTCAGATGTGTTGTACTCTTGAAGCCAAAAAGATCTTAGAAGAAGTTCATGAAGGGATTTATGGCACAAATGCTAATAGACATCGGATAGCCAAGCAAATCATAAGAGTAGGTTATTACTGCATCAATTATGCTCAAAAATGCCATAAGTGTTAAATCTATGCTGACAAGGTCCATGTCCCTCCAATGCCACTTTACATTATGATAGCCCCATGGCCTTTCTCTATGTGGGGCATGGATGTGATCGGGCTAATCACCCCCAAAGCTTCTAATAGGCATCATTTTATCTTAGTAGCAATCGACTATTTCACTAAGTGGGTGGAGGCTGCCTTGTATGCTAATTTAACTAAATTGACTGTTTGTAGGTTTGTCAAGCAAGACATCATCTATAGATATGGCCTCCCAGACCAAATCATCACTAACAATGCAAGCAATTTAAATAATAAAATGATGCAAGCAGTATATTCATAATTCAAGATCCAGCATCATAATTTTATTGGTAGTCAAGGCAGCTAACAAAAACATTAAAAGAATAGTTGAAAAAATGGTCAAGACTTACAAGGATTGGCATGAGAATCTATTCTTTGCACCTCATGCCTACCGAACCTTAGTTCGCACTTCCACGGGTGCTACCCTATTTTCTCTCGTCTATGGGATGGAAGCTCTATTACCTATCGAAGTCGAGATCCTTTCTCCCAGATGGAAACCAAACTTGAAGAAGCTGAATGGGTTAAGAATAGATACGACCAGCTCAATCTCATCAAGGAAAAATGCATGAAGGCCATCTGACATGTCAAATGGATCAAAGACGCATGATCTGAGCCCACGACAAAAAGATGTGCCTACAACAATTTCACCTAGGCAAATTGGTATTGAAGAAGATCCTCCCAATTCACAAAGATACACAAGGCAAGTGGACTCCTACTTAGGAAGCACTATATATCGTGAAGCAAGCCTTCTCTAGAGGGGCCCTAATCTTGTCAGAAATGGATGGCAATGTCCTGCATAACCCAGTCAACTCAGATTTCGTCAAGAGATATTATACGTAAAGGGCGAAAACCTAAAAAGGCATCTTTAAAAAAGGGGGAAAAAAGTAAAAAACATAAAAAAATAAAAAAAACAAAAAAACAAAAAAAAAAAGAAAAAAAGAGGAAAACAAAAAGGGTCTATATGAAAATCCAAAAAAGACATCTGGGCAACCAACCCAACTACAGTTGAAAACTCGCAAGGACAATTTGAGAAGATCAATGTTGATGGAGCACAAACCGAGAGCATCCACAAGACAATACAAAGTAATCCTAGAGATCTTACGAAGATCAGCTCATGTTAGGCACATTCATGTTCAAGAAAGATTCTGGAAAGCGCCTAAAGAATATCCATGTCATGATTATCAAAGGCATTTTTCCCCCAAAAGATCATCTTTCTTGCTACCATATCAAATGCTCATCTAATAGTATATTGAGTTATGTCTCTTTATTTCATAAATAAATATTGTCTTGTTTCTTTCAACCCCTGTACAATTCACATTGCACTTGTCATTTAACTAATAATGTTTGATAATTAACTGAAATATGCATTAGGACATCTTGACATTACATCGAAAGGAAAAAAAAGCACAGGGAACTCTGCTCATGCCCTGATCATCAAGATCATGCACTTTTCACGTCCAAGCACCTATTTGGCATGACCATACACAAGGCCATTTCTGGCTTTCACAAGCCATATCTCAAGAAAAAAACCACTTTAAGCTAACCAAAAATCGACCCATGCATTCTATCATAATCCTATCAAAATCAAAGACATCAACCTAATCAGGCAAACAGTCTCTAAGTTGTTGACAATGCTTTCCAATTGTTAGGAAAATGATTGAGCCTCTCGAATTGAGAAATGCAACAGTCCAAATTCTTGAGACTAAATTTTTGGTCATATCCCTGATGAAGCTAGGACAACCTAAAATCCCCAATGAGATTAGGAAAATTTTCATCTATAGTCGCATCAAAGCCAAATCATCATCCCTATGAGAGTTTAAATGACGTATGAGGAGAACTATAACTATCTTTCGTATTAGACTTCATATCATGCAATCATGATAGCATTCCACATCATGCATTCACGTTACCATCATACATCATCATTTTTATAATACCACTCCAAGCCAGATTTGCTGAACCTCCAAGGAATTCCTGGTAAGTACTTTAAGCTTTGCAAACCCAGTGCCATTCAGGTAAGGTCTTTTTCTTCTCATCACTAGTGTCAAAATCTTTTTTATTAAGCAACTTCTGCCAAAGTGCTAATGTCAAGAAATTGTTGTCTAGAAACTATCATAAAAAATTTTGTCGAGAACATTCAGCAGAAACTTTGGCAAGAGCTAGTGCCAAAACCCTTTTCAATAGGAGAATTTGTCATAAATTTTTGTTAAAAAAAGTCGGTACTTAAAGTTTTATCAAAAAAATGTTGTCACCCCTTTTAAAGCCCATAAGTCGTGGCACCCCTTTTAAGCCCACAAGTTAGTGGCACCCTTGTAAGCCTACAACTCAGTGGCACCTTTTAAAGCCCATAAGTCGTGGCACCCTTTTAAGCCGACAAGTCAATGGCACCCCTTAAAGCTCACAAGTCAGTGACACCTCTTCAAAGTCCATAAGTTAGTGGCGCATTTTCAAAATCGATAAGCTAGTGGCAACCCTTGAAAGCCCACAAGTTAGTGGCACCCCTTTTAAAGCTAACAAGTTAGTGGCACCCTTTTAAAGCCCATAAGTTAGTGGCACTCTTTTAAAAGCCTATAAGTTAGTGGCACCCCTTTAAGCCCATAAGTCGTGGCACCCTTTTAAAGCCCATAAGTCAGTGGCACCCTTTTAAATCCCATAATTCAGTGGCAACCTTTTAAAACCCATAAGTTAGTGGCACCCCTTTTAAGCCCATAAGTCAATGGCACTCTTTTAAGCCCATAAGTCAGTGGCACCTTTTAAAAGCTAGCAAGTCAATGGCACCTTTTGAAAGCCCAAAAGTCAGTGGCAACCCTCTTAAAGCCCACAAGTCAGTGGCACCCCTTAAAAGTCTATAAGTTAGTGGCACCTCTTTAAAGTCCACAAGTTAGTGGCACCTTTTTAAGCCCATAAATCAGTGGCGCCCCTTAAAAGCCCACACAAGCTGGCAGCATCTGACCCAAAGCCCACATGAGTTGGTGGCACCTAAGTCTAAGTCAAAGCTCGCACGAGTTGACAGTGCTCGAGTCAAAGCCCACACGAGCTGGTGGCACTCAAGTCTGAGTTAAAGCCCGTATGATATGGTGGCACCCGAGTCAAAGCCCATACAAGCTGATGGCACCCATGCCTAAGTCAAAGCCCGCATTAGATGATGGCACCCAAGTTAAAGCCCACGTAAGTTGGTGGCAACCAAGCTTAAATTAAAGCCTGCACAAGCTGGTGACACTTAAATTAAAGCCTACACGAGCCGATGGCACCCAAGTTTAAGTCAAAGTCTGCATAAGTTGGCAGCACCCATAAAAAATCCATAATACCTTATACTTGCCTAATGGGGGTCAAGCCTTAAAAAACCTAACATCTCAGTGTTTTGGGGAGTGTCAGTCCACCCCGGACAAAATAGTGTCTATTTATCTTTGCCCTATTCCTGATTCTCAACAATGGTCAAAGAGGGGCAGATGTAGACACCTTAGTTTATCCAGGCTAATTTTTAGCAATTTAGAGCATGGACATTGTAGACACTTTATTTTGTCTAAGCTAATTTTCAGTAATCTAGGGCATGGACGTAAGACGGGACGATGTTCATTGTATCTATACAGACAAGGTTTTTAGACCAAATGTATTGATACATTAAGCGATATATCGATACATGCAGGCCATTTTCACAATCCAAGCATTTTTGACTCATCCACTATTGATCCAAAGCTTAATTTTAACTTATTTCTTTTCATCAAGAAAGATTAAAACACATATCATATTACAAATTTAGACTTTTAGATTAATTAAAACATTTTTTTTAAGTTTAAATTAGATTAAAAGGGTGAAGGTTATTTGATCACCCTACTTCTCCTTAGTTGTTAGCCAATGTCACCATCAGCCACCCTAGTTGCTGGAAACTTATTTTAGCATTTAAACTAGCCACCCTATGCACATCGCACTGGCAGCAATTTGCTCCTTATAGCCACCTTTTAGCCACCATGCTGACATCACTTTGTCCTCATCGAGAAATGGCCAAAAACACCTCCAATTTGGCTTTAAAAGGCTGATATAAATGGACCACTTCTATCTTAGCTAAAAAAGGTTAGATTCCAGGTTGTTTTAGCTTCTAAAAACAAATTCACACATCAAAAAAAACAAATGCCGTAGCTCTTGACCCCCAAGCTAGAAACAGCCCTAAAACACTCACTCTTAACCTCTACACATTTTAAAATTCACCTTCAGCCATACCAAAACCAAAACCTCATTGTTTCTCTCTTTTTCTTGCTCATTTACAATAAGGAAAAGAGAAAAATTCAAGCCATCTTTGCTGCTCCAACTATTTGGCCAAAGTTAAAGTTTTATTAGTATAACATCCTACTCTATCACTCATATTTTTTGTTTTCCAGCACCTTTATCATTTTACTGAGCTTTCTATGTTTTCAACACCCTTTTAGGATTATCATGCATTATTGTGGCATTTGGTTATGGTAGTTCAAGATTTGGATGCCTTAATGCTTTTTTTATGTGCAAAATGCCTCATTGCATCCTCATTAGGTTGATATCTCTTGCTCATGCATTTTATGCCATGTTCATGTACCTTGTTATCCTCAATCCATCTATGAATCATTAGCCCAACACATTTCAAGCACATTTACACATTAACTTGCGTGAATCATTGTCATTTTCAACATCCATAACATTTTCTTGTGAAAGTACATAACACTTTTTTTATCTAGGCCATTAGTAAAATTAGCATCCCCATTCATGTTATGTGCCGTCCCTTTGTATGTTTGTTGTCAAAATGCATATTTGATGAAGGATAAAAACTGATTTTAGAAACCCCCAAGCCAAACATGTTAACCTCAACCAATTAGGATTAGCATGGACTTAGTATTTTCTTAAAGCTAGCAAGATATCTTAGGGAAAATTAAGTTTTCCTGATATGGAATCTTGGTTAAACAAGCTCAAATCTTCTGATTTTGGAAATGGTCTTACAATTATTCCCTATATGTTTGTGCCTTTTTTTAATGTTAAAACCTTGAGTGGTATGATCAACGGGCTGTTTCACCATCCCAAACTACTTTGGGGCTATGCAAATGAGTTCGTGATGCTCATGCCACTATTTCCCTTCAGTCATAGATGTTCAAACGTCAATGACTCAAGTTTAGACCAGTTGACATAAAAAAAAAGAGATATTCCCTGCTTTGCTTTGTCCTCTACTAGCAGCACAACTATTGCAAATTGAAAAATCACTTTATAATCCTAAACGATTTTTAATGAATTTTTTGATATTTTTCTATCAAAGCATGTTAAATTATCTTTAAAACGGTGTCTTATTCACCCCTGGATCTGTCCAGATGAGAAAGTTTTGATTTTTCAAAATATAAACTGTCGAGAATCTCTAGAATCTAAACATGTATTCTGGTTAAGCCATTTAGGCCCACTAACTGATTTTTCCAAATTTTTTAAACATTTTTCCTAAAAAGTTCATGAAATTCCCTTGTTAGAAAGGTATTATTTTCAATTTACTGATACCAAATAAGTCTATAATGATTTTTCAAATTTTGACATACCTTGTTTATTATATGCTCTGCCAGCAGCAAAATTGATCCAAATTTAAAAATTTATTATCTTAAAAAGTGACATTTTGGGATAGTGAGAATATTTTTAGGAAGACCATCATCGAGTCACCTTTCTAACGGTGTCTTGTGCACCTTCTAAATCCTTCAAATCAATTTAGAATAAATTCAAGAAGCAAGATAGCGTGATTCTATCCCCTATTTCTGGTTTTGGTCATCTTGAGACAGTCGAATGTCTCTATGTTAACTGGGTTAGATTCGAGAACATGCTTCGACCTCCCATAGGCTTGTACCAAGGCACAAACACATTTTACATCTTTACTATCCTCATTCACAATAATTTTTTTTGCCAAAAGTTATTGAAAGGCTCAAACATTCCCTAAATCACAAAGTTTTGCTAACTTAAGTTTTCCAACTCGACCTCTCTAAAGAGTGTCAAGCATATCACTTTTGGGGATACTCCAACCTCATCTTTCTGAAGGAATACTCTAACCCTATTTTTTAAAATTATCGAGATTAAAAAAATCTTTTTTTGTCAAAATGATTTGCCATCTATGGGGATACTCCAAACACGACCTTTCGAAGGGACATTCTAACCTCACTTTTCAAAATTATCAAGATTAAAAGAAACCTCCTTTGTCAAAATTATTTGTTACCTGTAGGGATACTCCAACCCTATCCTTTAACTATAATCAAATTTGTTTCTCTTTCTCGAACTTCTATGAATGTATCAAACAAACCTTGTTTCATTAAGAAACCTAGATGCATCCAAAAAATTATCGATTTAGTTATTCCTAGATAATCGATGCCAATAGCAAGATAAATTCTAAGAGTACATTCCTTTTCTTTATCATTGCATTGAATGATCCATGTTATGTTACTTCATTTATTGTCTTACTAACATGATTTCTTTGTGATGATTATTTGCATTCATATTTTCAAATTGTTTCAAATAAAATTAAAGGTAATGTTCTGCGTGAGTATCTCTTTAGTGCCCAAAGTGTAACATTCCATTTTCAAAGTAAAATCTAGAGGTCATTTTTATCAAAAATCTTTATATTCCCCATCTCTCTGGGGCATATATGAGATTAAATCTTTTTTATTAAAACCTGGATTATTTCTATAAGATCCATGCATTAAAATGGGTTATATCAAAATAATAACAAGTTAAGATTGAAACAATCAAAATCGAGTAAGACATAGCTAGTAAGGTATCGATTTTAGGCATCGGGAAAAGGTTTGTAGCAAATCACACGTAGTCAACTCTCGAACCCAATGATGAATCTTTGTAATACGTAGACCATGGGATCGATGTTTTGAATTTTGTAGCTTAAAACATAGGTTTCAATAGGCATCCAATCATGCCTAGCCCTAAATGATCAGTGGCGACTCCATGCGTTGGCCATTTCATGATGGTTATCCGAGACCAATAAGATAAGCGATTCATCTTATGGTCCATTTCACTGTACCATAAGTTAAGAATCTATACATTCTCTTTCTCATCACATCGCTAAAGAAAAATCTCAGTCAAGAAGACATTTTTAAGTCAGGAAAATATTTTAAGTCTTATGCACCCCTAAATTCACGAGGATCCACCCTGGGGTACATTGTGACACCTTTGATGTGTTTGTACATTATTCATGTCATTGCATTCATGTATTAACACATTTTTCTGTATATATATGTGCATTTGCATTCTTGTCATAGCATACATAATATTCATAATATGGGATTCTAAAATCTGGTGTCATTCTCTAAGGAAAAAATTGCAAATAAGAGGAAAAGTGTGAGATACCTATTTAAAGGAAATAAAATACTCATTTTTGTTTTAGAAATATGGAGAATGATTCTACAAATAGGATAGAAAAGATACAATAAGCTCAAGAATGAACATTAAAGGTTCAAAAGGAAGTTAGGTTATAGTTTGCTAAGATCATGGAGTTAATGATACTAGCTACCAAAAAGAAAGAGCAAGTCAAAGGCTCAGGTTCTCAAAATAAAGACATTCTAAAAGGGAAATCTATTGAGCCTATGAATGTTGCACATGTAGATAATGTAACGAATTAGATTATAGTGTCTCAAGCTTTACAATCTATTAGATTTACTCTTATGATGTGCATGCATCCTAAAGCTATAATACCATTGGTGGTTACCAATAAAAGAGTGAATTTAGGGTCTATTTTGGCAAACCCATTAGGTTTTATTCTTGATGAGTTACTGAGTTAGAGAAGCTTACAGAAAAAGCATTTAAACAAGTTATGAGGGAGTAGATACAGTTGCAAGTGATAGAATACAGAATAAAAGTTGTAAAAGAAGTTAATAAGTTTAGAGTGGTGGATGCTATAGAATTCAGCTTTATATCTAAGCTAGTTATCCCTCTAAAGTTTAAGGCTCTAAAACTTGAGAAGTATAATGGAACTAAAGGTCTGTTGGCCCCTATAAGAATATATTGCCAAAAAATGGTAGGATACGAGAGTAATGATAAGCTATTGATTTATTGTTTCCAAGATAGTTTAACTAGAGTTGTTGCACAGTGGTAAAGCCAAAATTTAGACACTGTCAGATCTAGCTTAGGCTTTCTTGGATCAAACAAGCATATCATTAATTGGGCACCAGATGGGTTGTCATTATAAAACATGGAAAAAAAATCTAATGATAGTTTTAGATAGTATGCTTAAAGGTGAAGGGATACAGTTGCATAGGTGATTCCTTCCTTAATGAAAAAAATGATGATTTTTTTCATTAGTACTTTGAAGGCTCTATTTTATGAAAGGTTGGTTGGTAATGCCACTAAGAACTCTGCTGATATGGCACTATCTGAAGAAATGATTAAGAGTGCCATTAGGAGTGGCAACATGTTACGTAGAGAAAGCTTAAGAAATAAGAAATTAGCCTTAAGAATGAAAAAAAATGGAGAATCTAACATTCTTAGCAATGAAAACTATGCATTTGTAAACCCTGCACTATATTATCTTATAGTATCCAAGTTAAGCTTGAGTGCTTACCTATTCACTCCTCAACCTTATACAATGCTACTTACAATCTGATGTTTCCTTACCCATAAAGTACTAACCTGAATACCCAAAATGCTTATAATGCTGTGAATAACCTAGACTAGTCAAGCTGTGTACAATAGATGATAGTTTACCCTAATTTTAATGTCTTATCATGACTTATATCCACGGTTGCTTTAAAGATAGTTAAGAGAACTAATTTATGTCACACCTTTACAATCTCTTTACTCGGAATGGTATGATACCAATGCCATTGTAAGTATTATAGGCGTGTATAGTGGTATTCAATAGAAAATTATTTAGTGTTTAAGTGAAGTGTTCAAGCTCTTGTAGACACCCCATTTTGTTTGGGCAAACATCCAAGACATCAAAAGTCATCATTCGAGAGACCATCAAAGTCATTCAAAGGAGCACAGGCAAGTTCCTTATCATTTTTGGATAAGGTAAGGTGTTTAGAGAGTCAACGGTATTGCATGCATGTACCAATATAAGACCTTCATGCCATCAAATTTTAAATTTGTATTAATGTATAACGGCCATAAATTGATACATAAGTTAATATAGATACATAAGCCAATTGTATCTATACAAGCTTATATTTTAGCAAAATTATGATTTTTGGACCAAAATATATTGATTCACAAGTGATTGTACTGATACATCATGCTATGTATCAATACAATCTTTATTGTATTGATACATTCTAGGTATTTGCCTAAATGTATTGATATAATATGTAATGCATGAATGTATGCTATGTACTTTGCCTAGTTCATGGCATTTCTCACCCTTTGGTCCAATTACATTAAAACACGAACTTGGCCATGATTTTTCCACAAAAAATATCCAATATCTAACATAGGCGCATTCATATCACATGGAATTTATATTAGGCCTTGAACATTGGATTAACACATTTTGAAGAGGTCTATTAAGGTTGGTAAATTGACATTTTATGACTTAACAAAGGGCAAAGGTAGGATTACTCATTTGATCAGCTCATGCATGACTTTTTGTACCTACAATAATAAAGATTAACCAATCAAATATTGTAAGCATAACTCCTAATACCATGACTCATCAAATGGTACATGCCAAATGCCTTAAATACCCCCTTAGTTAGGTTATTTTGATGTCAAAACGTAGACCTATTTAATGTGATTTTGATATTTAGCAAAAAAGAGATAACACAAATTACCTCAGCCTCCAAAACACTAACCTGGTACTATTCTTATATCTCCGACTTGACATCTCCAAAAACCTCACATTTCCTCAATTTTCACCCTTCAAACTCTCTTCCTTTGATACCATAACCAAAAAGCTTCTTCTCTTCATTCTTTTCTTCTTAATCAATACCAAAGAGAAGGTGGAAAGTATGCTTAAAGTTAAAGTTAGTTTTTGCTCTAAAGCAAGGCTAAGGTTTAAAGCTTTTTGATATATTTTCCATCCTTTATTTTTTTTTTATTTTTTATCATTTGCATCATCTTAGTGAGCCATCCATGTTTTCATGACCTTACTAGGATATTATTCATTATTTTGGCTTTGGCTGTGGTAGTCCTAGGATTTGGATTATGTTCTTAATGCCCTGATAATATTTGGATGATTAAAAATGCCATGTCTTATTTTTCCATTAAAACAGCCCCTGTTCACGAATTTTATGCTATGATTCATTCATTTTCACATTCTCATTTTATGTTTAAATGTTTATCTTAGGATGTCTTAAATATGAACATGTATTTGATGTATTTTTAGCATGTTTTTGATTGATCAAATGTGAGATATCTTGCAATTTTGAATGTTTGCTAATGTTTGATGCTTCTACAATGTTTAATTTATCATGTGTTTGTTAAAATGTCTCAATGATGCTAGCAAAAAAAACTATTTTTAAAAAACCTTAAGTTAAGTCTATTTTATCTCTAATAAATAGAGATAAATGTGGATTTAATGTTTTCACTAATTGGTCTTTTAATCTTAGCGATAAAATGAGTTTTTCCATGCTGGATTCATGGTTAAATGAGGTTTAAAATTTTCATTTTCTAAAAAAAAATCCATTTTACTTGTTTTAAAGTATCTATGCCTTATTTTTAAAGTCTAATATCCTTTGCTAGTGACTTGGTTAATGGTTTATTTCACCGTCCCAATCTACTCTGGGATTATGTGAATAAGCTTATAAAGCTACTGTCATTCTGCTTCTACTATCATGGACCCTTTTTGTCATGAACATTTGGTTTTTAGTAACCTAAGCCTAGTTCTAGGAAACCCAAAATACAAAGAAACTCCCATGTTTTGCCTTGGTAGCACTATGGCCACCAAATGAAAATTTATTTTGAAAACCTAAAATGATTTTTTTTAATTTTCTAATTTTTTTCCTTAAAGGGCATTGAATTACCTTTTTAATGGTACTTATTTGCCCTTAGACATTCCCAGATAAAGAGTTATGATTTTTTGAACTTTTATTATTGGAAACCCCTAGAATTAGCGAAGCGTATTTTGTTTGAGCAATTTTGGCCCATTAGATAATTTTTTTTTTAGATTTTTTGAATTTTTTTTGAAAAGTTCACAAAATTTGCTTTCTAGAAAGGTATTGTTTGTGATTTAGCAATTTTAAATGAGTTTAGGATGATTTTATGCTACCCTATTTCCCTTATACATGTTGCGAGTGCTAAATCAAATTCAACTTCAAAATTAATTCCACCTAGAAAGTAATTTGTTAGGATTTGAGGGATATTTTTATGTTAATTTTTGTTAAATTACATTTCCAATAGTACTTTATTTACCCCTTAAAGCCTTCTAATAAGCCTAAAATAAATTTGGGAAGGTGGGTAATGCAATGTTGTCCACTAGCCTTAAGAAAATTAATTGAATTTGTCTAAACCACTTTTATTAGGTATTCAAATACCTTAGAGCGAACCCAATTAACACTCCCCATGGAGTTATAAGCCATGACATAGGCCTTATTAGTCTTGGATCAAGGCTCGAAAGAACAATTTTCATTCTGGTCATTTATTTAAAATTGCCAATTACATAGAAATATAAGTTTAAAACTATTGTAAAAGGAGAATTGAGTCCTCAAGTTAATGCTATGAAAGAAGCTAGTCATTTATCTAGAAGTGGAATGTGTTATGCTTTGCTTGTCATTGAAAAGGAAAATCGGTTGTTAATAAAAAGATTACTAGTGGACTAGAAATGGTAATGGAGACTATTGCTAGGGAAATAAAAGAGTTGTAAATGAGCAAGCAGTTAATGAGTTCTTAAAGTTTATTAAGCATAGCAAGTATACCTTATAGAGTAGTTAAACAAGCAACCTGCCAAGATGTCAATGCTATCTCTATTGCTAAACTTCGAACCGCATAGAAAAGCTTTGCTAAAAGTTTTTAATCAAGTGTACATGGGCATGATATTTTTCTGGATAAAATAGGAAGATTCAGCGAACAACATATTGGCTGACAACTTCATATTGTTTACTGATGATGAGACCCTATTAAGAGGGAGAGGTAGTGTGGAAACTCTTCAAATCACTATTAATTATAAGGATTATACTTTATCAATGATGTTGATCAATAATGGCTTTGCATTGAATGTGCTACAATTAGTCACTCTTTAAATGATGCCCATTAATGCAATGCACATTAAGAATAGCCATACTATAGTTTGCATCTTTGATAGGACTAGGCAAGAAGTGTTGGCATGGTCACGGTTTCTTTAAGTTCAACCTTTGCACTCATGAAGTTAAGTTCCAAGTGATTGTTTTGTGCATTCATACAACTATTTGTTAGGTATACCTTAGATTCATTCCATAGAGGCAATTCCTTCTTTTTTGCATTAAAAGTTAAAGTTTGTTATGGATAGTAAGTTAGTTATCATCAGTAGAAAAGAATATATCATGGCTATGATGCCTGCTTATGCACCTTACATAGATCATGATGAAGAGATTCCCAATCCTTCCCTTCAATCCTTCAAGTTTTTGAATGACACATTTGTAGGATAAATAGTACTAATTTTTCGGCCCTTTCTATCTTAAAGCACTGAGATGGGATTAAAAATGAGTATTGGGAAAGGTTACCAAGTTGGCAAAAGATGAGGAAAGCATTTGTAGGGAGAAACTAGAGCCTTAAAGATTGTTAGTCAAATTAGGAAGAATGGCTTAGGTTTTAAGCCAAATGCTGCTCTATAAGAGAGTGTCAATCAAGAGGTTAGATATAGAAAAATGGCTAAAATGATGGGCCGTGAGCTAACAAAGGATGAAATAACTTTTGCTTCTCTTTAGGAAATCTTTCATTTTGCAAGTTATTTAGACTCAAACAAGTGACGCCATATGGGAAAGGTCCTTGTACTATTGAAGGAGGCCTTTAAGAGCCTTGGTGTTTTTATTGGTGATGGAATAAAAGATTAAATTAGGTTTTCTCTTTACGTATGATCACTAGATTTGGAAAAATATCGAGATATCTATAGCTTGTAGGCCTTATCTTTGACAAATATTAAAAACATTATCTTAAATATTAATACCCAACAACATGTAAGGGTTTTCTATATTAGACTTAATTTATTAGCCTTTGTTAAATAAATAATAAGCATGATGCATTTTCATATTCATTGTGCCTTTTTGGTTGTGAATGTTTTAAACCTTGAATTGATTGCCTTATCTTTTCTTGAATAAACCAATAGCTTGATATATGCATGTAAAGCTTTAGTGCATAGACCTTTCTTAGTTATCTTGATATAAGAGATACGGAGAGATGGTTGACTCTCTGGGGGTTGATTTTGATAAATCATTTAATAAAGATGAAGTGAATTTGAATGAAAATTTTAAAGATTATGTCTTACCCTCATATTTAGTAAGAATAATCACTGAAGAGAAGAGACAAATACTACCTCATAAAGAATCTATGGAGACAGTAAATTTTGGGATTGAAGAGTGCAAAAGAAAAGCCAAAATTGGGACTACGAAAACCTCATCCACTCAAGAAAAACTAATCTCCCTTTTGAAAGAGTTTAAGGATGTATTCACTTGGTCTTATGAGGATATGTCATGGATTGGATACAAATATAGTAATGCATAGGTTTTTGTTAAAACCAGAGTTTAGACGGTATAATAGAAGTTAAGAAGGATAAAGTTGGTGATGTTTCTAAAGATAAAAGAAAAGGTGAAAATGTTGGAAAAACAAAAGATTATGCAATGAATTTTAGAATTTTTAAATTATATCGTAATAGATTGTGTTGCCATATACGATAAAATGCCATAGTCAGTTACCTAAGTTATAGATCTACAGATGCCATCCAAGAATTTTTAGAGCAAAATTATGTGAAAGGCTTAACTAACTAGACTTCTTCACTATTCTCTAATTCCAGATGGTAGAGTGAATGAGCACTTTTTATCTCAACCAACTTCAAATTTGTATGGATTCATTCTCTTTCAAGACCACCTTGTACCAATAGGTTTAGAATCACGAGATATTGTGATACAAAACCTTAAGGGTGGTGCAATGGTTTAACTTGAACCCTAGGTAGTTGCCTCCTACTTATATTAGCTAATACGGAGGCCCTATTTTTAATTTAATTAAAATAATTATTTTACCACCTTGTTGAAATCCTAGTGGCACACTAGTGTGGATATTGGCCCTAAAATTTGGTCGGGCCCAAATGTTGCCAAACATTATCTTGGCCCAATTTATTTTGAAGACTTTAAGCTGTTTAGTCTGAATGCTTAGTTTAATTTTGATTAAACTGTTAATTTTTCTTAACACGATAATTTTTCATAACTCCAATTCTAATTTGAAATAAAATTATTATAATTTTATTCGAATAGAATAATTATGTAAAAATAATTATCAAAATAAATTAAGTAAAGTAAAACAATTAATTTAATCAAAAATTAAAAATAAATAAACAAGATATTTTTTCTTAATTTATTTAGAATATTATTCATATTTAATTTATAAATAAATATCTAATCAAGACTTTATAGGTATTAAATTAATTATATAAATAATTTATTTCTCTATATCTATTTAATTCAAATTGATTCTTATATTTATCAAAGATAAATATAATTAGTTAAATTACTAGTTCTTGTCTTAAATAAATATTTAATCAAATTAAAAAATATATACTAAATAAATAATACCAAATAATATTTTTCATTATTTACTAAAAGAAACGCCTATACCCTTAAAGGGGGAGTATCTACTGCACCACTTCACTATATTAAAAATCTTTTGACTTGGGGTATTCTGCTTAATAACCATCCATTAAGGAATTCTAGTGGGGGACCAATTAGACATATACAATTAGGCTTCAATAATCTTTGTATTAATTATTCTGTACAAAATAAATAATCATATAAATATTAATCTTAGAGTCATTCCACTAAAGACCTGGGACTGCACTCCCAATTATATACAATATTACATAAGCTTTATAAATAGCTTTTTAGTCCAAAGACCTCGTTATTTGCAATACCCTTATATGATATACATGATCAACTTAAGGCTAAAGTCCATTTTACCTACTTAATATCTTTATCTTAAAGTTCCATTATATTCTTTATGTTAAAATACTTGTTCACCACATGTGAATAATTTATCATTTAATAAACAAATGACTAAGGCCTTATCCATTTTCACTATCCCATATAATGTCTTTGAAGAGGATAACTTTAACTCTTTATGAGACCTATGATTCCATATCTATAAGTACAACTCTCATTAAGTATTAGTCATACGCCTAACATACTGGTCTAATAGATTACTACTTCAAAATGCTTTAGCCTTTGGAATGTCAAAGCATACAAGTTATACACATGGAGTCAATTATTTACTTAGGATTTAGTTAATTACACAATGAATGTCAAAAGTGAATTAATCGAGCTAAATAGACTTATTAATAGATTAATTGCACATTAGTCTAGCCCGATATATCACTACCGCTTGGTAGTCTATCTATGTCTCTACTTAAGAGTCGATCCACTCTAGATGGCCAAGACAAGTAATCTCCCCTGTTTGATTTGGATTGCATAATAGTTTTACATGAGTTAATTGCTCATATTAACCCATAGGCTACGAACTATGAATTTAGACTACTTACCTTAAAATATTGCCTTCCCACATATAAAGTCTATTATATGTAACATTCTAACGATATAAACACAAGTAGTCAATGAGCCATATTTACTTACATTTACTTTAACATGTCAATTAAACGAGGATGGAATAACAACGATGTAATGAAAAACTCAAATATATAAATATGAATAATTAGTTCAAACTAATGAAATACATCATAATTTCTTTAATCTTTAAAGCATTCCTAACAAGAAATACAAATGGATGTTGGATTCTTAATAATGGCTAAGTATCTCGAATGGGGGGCAAACATTGTGCTTGTCCCAATAAAAGATAAAAAATTATGCATGTGCGTGGATTATTAGCACTTGAACTACGTGAGCCCTATGGATAATTTTTGCTAAACCTATATAGACACGTCAGTCAACAACAAATCAAAGAATTCTCTGGTTTCCTTCATAGAGGCTTTTCTAGTTATAACTAGATTAAAATGGCGCTAGAGGATATGGAGAAACTATGTTTGTGACCTTGCAAGGTACACTTTATTATAAGGTGATGCCCTTCAATTTGAAAAATACTAGGGCAACATAGAAAAGCCATGGTGACTTTGTTCCATGATATGATGCATAAAGAGATAGAAGTATATGTTGACAATATGATTTCCAAGTTTGCTAAAGAAAGTGAGCACGTTGGAAACCTTAGAGAGTTGTTTGAAAAGTTAAGAAATTTCCAACTTAAGCTTAATTCGGCCACGTGTACTTTTGGCATTACAACTAGGAAATTGTTGGGCTTTATGATTAGCTAAAAATGAATAGAAATGGATCTTGCACCACCTTGTACAGAAAAAGAAGTGCTAAATTTTTTAGGTAGATTAAACTATATTGCTAGATTTATATCCCAACTTATGACTAAACGTGATTCAATATTCTGGCTTCTATGGGAACAAGATCCTTAGGAATGGAATGATGACTGCTAAGAAAACCACTCGTGTTAATGCCACTCATCTTAGGAAACAATATCCTAAGTTAAATACTATCTCTCTAATCCACTTGTTAGTGCCACTCGTGCTAGATAAACCATTGATCTTGTACTTCTCAATATTTGAGATATCTATAGGTTGCATAGTAAGGCTATATGATGAAACGAGAAAAAAAGAGTAAGATCTATTACCTTAACAAGAAGTTTATAGACTATAAGGTTAATTGCTCATTGATGGACAAAATGTGTTGTGCATTAATGTAGCCTACACAAAGACTTACACAGTATATGCTCTATTCCATGACTATGTTGACTGCAAAGTTAGATTTGATAAATAACTATGTGAAGGCTTCAGCTCTTTTAAGAAAGATTGCGATATGGTAGGTGTTACTTTCGGAGTTTGACATAGTGTATGTAATCAAAAGGCTATAAAAGGTAGCATTGTAACATGCTTCTTATCAAATCAAGCTACAGATAATGAGTTATTAAACTTTGATTTTATTGTTAAGGATTTATATGCATATCTCATGAGAAAAAGGTGTCACTAGAGGATGAAACTTGGAAGATGTACTTTGGTGGCACTCGTAATGCCATAGGGTATGAAATAGGAATGGTATTGAGTGCCCCAAGTGGAACCATTATCCACTTAGTGCTAAACTAAATTTTGATTTCACCAATAGCATAGCTAATTATAAAGTGTTCATTATAAGGTTGTAAGCTACCATTGAGCAAAAATTGAAATCCTCAAAGGTATATAGGGATTTTACTCTAGGATATCAACTTCGTGGTGAATGAGAAACCCATGATGGAAACCTAGTACAATATAAGAAGTTGATTTTTCAAACTAGTGAAAAGGTTTAAGAAGATAGATTTTCAGCATTTACCCGAGGAAAGGAATCAAGTTGTTTTATCTAGCTACTTTGCTAATCATGGTAAAAGTGATTGATGGGCTTGAGGTAATGTCGATTAAGATGAATATCTATTAGATCTTGGCTTATTGCCATGATGTGGAGGTAGAGAGAGATGGTTAGTCATGGTATTATGACATTCTATGATATGTCAACGATTGATACTATCTAGATCATGTTACTAAAAAATGATTGGAGAACCATTAGAAGAATGCCCATGAATTTCATTCTTGATAGTGAAGTCTAATACAAGAAAAGTTGGGATCAAATTAGTTGACCATGGAAGGTGATTGCATAAATTAGCATAAATGTCACAAGTGTCACATATATGCAAATAAAATAAATACGCCTCCATAACAATTGCAGGTGATGACATCTTCGTGGCCTTTCTCAATGTGATATGATTGGCCCAACTATGCCTAAAGCTTTAAATAGGTGCCATTTCATCCTAATGGCATTGGATTACTTAACCAAATAGGTGGAAACTGCATCTTATATGAATATAACAAGGGTAGTGGTATGTAAATTAATGAAAAGGAGAACATATACCGATATGGAATACCAGAAAAAATCATCACCAATAATTCTTCTAATTTGAAAATATAATTAAAGTGTGTGCACAAGTCAAAATCAAGCATTATAATTCAGCAACATACTGCCCAAAAAGGAATAGGGAAGTAGAAGCTGGCACAACATGGCTCAAATACGAATCCTAACCAACCTGACTAAAAATGCTAGGTGTACCCATTATTCTTATATCTATCTGTATATCATTATTTTCTTTTATTTTAGAAGCATATATCGTTGTTATTTTATTATTCTTTATTTTTGGTACTTGGGGATTGAGTTGTTCGGATGAATCACTCACTCGACTTAATTTTAAATAGTTGTTACAAAATGACCATTTATTTTAGAGTTGTCATCAATCTTATTTTGGCCAGGTAAGATTGGTCAGCCACCAAAGTTCGCATTTCAAGGGTTACCAAACCCTTCAAAAAAAACTTCGAGGTTTGGCTCATACCAAAGATCACTTGAAAGCATTCGATAGTTAGTTACAATCACAAGTAAGGATTGGCCTTCTCGTGATGCCTGGCAATTGGTATTTATTAATCATGTGTTAACATAACTTTAATGTTTATTCAATTTCAATATTTGATATTTAATTATAATTCACATATTTAAAAATAAAATTTTATGAAACATATTTATTATAATGTATAAGAAATTCGAGTATTTAATATTTTATGAAAATCAAAATATCTTCCATACCCTCCCGGAGAACTAAGAGAGGATAAAAGTTTTTTATCATTCTATTTTGTACCCTACTGAAGAGCAGGTGGAATACGAGAAATATTTAATTTTCCAAAATTTATAGAAAATCCTAATTTATTTTTTAAAAAAGATATTTCATTTTTAAAATAATCCATAGAATTCCTCTCATATGCTGGGTAAACATTCCATGTACTATTTTAACATCAGAGACATGGTCTTAATTTGCGACAATTCCAATTTTATTAGGAATATTAAAAATTATCCTAAGACTTGGTTAAGACAAAGTACTAAACTCAACTTTAAGGACTCTACTATGGTCGAAATGACCAACATGTTTCCTAAAGTACACCTTTGACTTAAAAGTATCCCCGTGACCTTAAGGGAGTTAGTTTAAAACAAATTAATGAAATTTTACCACGATATACTTTCAACATATAAGTATCCCGGTACCTTAAAGATTTTAAAACTTTATAAAGAAATGAACCTATTCTATTAAACATCTTCGACATAGAAGTATCTTGGTGATCATAAAGGACTTGGTTCTAACCTTAATTACTAAAATATCCCTAAGGTTTACCTTTGACATTTATGTATCCCAAATAAGCCAAAAAAACACTAAAATGATCATGGAATGATGAATCTATCCTAAATATACACATTCAACATAAAATCATCCCAGTTACTATCTAGGACTCGATTTTAAAAAAAATTACCAAAATGCCTTTAAAGTACATCTTTGACTTATAAGTATCCCAGCATCCTAGTTAACCCTAAAATGATAATGAAATGATTAATCTATCCTATATATGCACCTTCAGTATAAAAGCATCCCAGTTACTATCTAGGACTCAATTTTAGAGAAAACTATTGAAATGCCTCTAGGGTTTTCTTTTGAACTTGTAGGTACCCCTAATGCCCTAATGGACACTAAAATGATGATGAAATGATGAAGCTATCTTTAATGTACACCTTTAGCATGGAAAGCATCATGGCTACTATCTAAGACTTAATTTTAAGAAAAATTACCAAAATGCCTTTAAGGTATACCTTTGACCTATAAGTATCCTAATAACCTAATGGACACTTAGATGATAATTAAATGGCCATTATACCCACCAGAGGTAACTTAAATATCAAGTTAGACCTAAAATGCAAAAATTGCTAATAGGTTCCTAAGCTTTTCAAAATTACATTTACCCTAACAAAAAATCAAAAGAATATGAAAAGTTTTAATAATTTCTACACCCCTACTGAAGGCCAAGTATTTTGTCAGAAATATTTTTAAAATACCAAAACTATCACATAAATCGTAAGATGCAAATTTTTTCTAAATGATCCCTAATATTTTTCAACTTTGCAATTTAATCATTATAAAAATCATAATTAAACACAAAATTCAACACAAAAAATTATGGAAATCAAGCTAATATTTATAATTTCAATTTGGTCAAACACATATGGCCTTAGAAATTTTTTTTTTGCAATTTTGCAAGTTAGCCCTTAAACATTCTAAAATTACCAAAGAGCCACAAAATGATGGAAAATGGATAAAACATATTCATAAACATCAAAATAAACATGAAAACACTTTCACAAGTACATACAAGCAACAGGCCAAGCATGAATGACCCTGAAACAATTTTTTGTATCTTGCATAATAGCCCTTAAATTTTGTATAATTATAAAATAGGCCTAAAATGATATAGAATAAATGAAACACATTCAAATAAGTTATACTAAGCACAAAAAACATTTCAAAAGCTACCTACATGGTTTGACTAAGCTTGGATGGCCATAGAAAAACTTTTGCAATTTTTTCAATTTAGTCTCTATATTTTCTATAATTACAAACTAAGCTAAATAAAATAAAAACATCACAAAATCATTAAAATCAGATTCAGCCAAGCTTAGAATCAACCTTATAAACCTTTAAAAAATTTAGGAAAATTATTTTTAAGCCCCTATAAGTTTTATACAGACTAGTCCTAAATATCAAGAAAAATCAAAAAAATAAATTGAATACAAGGCTATATATCTTTCAGCCAGCATGATATTTCAACCAAAAATAGTTTTTTTCATCACAAATTTGCATCAACATCAACATATTTTCATATCATAATTTTTACCAAGCTAAACATGCAAAAACAAATCAACATAAATGAATATGAAAATTATCAAGAAAAATAACACAATAAATACATAAATGAAAATAACAATATTTCAACTAAAAATGAATGAAAGTAACAAAGCAAAGATTTTTGTATAAGAATTCACCTTAAAAGCTTGAAAATCCAATAAAATTTTTCATTTGATTTTTTTCTTTTTTTCACTCCTTTTTTTCTAAGCCTAAACACTTGAAAATGAATGAAACAATCCTTATTTATAGTGGATGTAGGACAGCGAGGGTGGATCCTTCCACCAATTTCGATAAATTTCTCTTATTTCTTATTTATTATTTATTTGATTTTATTTTTACTAATTAAATGATTTAATTTAAAATAATTAATTTTGTCATTTAATGAATTGCATCATGCATGACATCATCATTTCTAGAGAGTTTTAGATGATGCTTGTATAATTTGTAAAATTATACCATAAAAATCAACTAAAATGACTAAATTGTAAAAAAATTAAAAATTATGTATTTACAATAAATTTTCATATGACCAATTTTGTTTAATCTAATAATAAAAACTATTTTTATGTACAATAAAAAAATTAAAGATAGTAAACTCATAAAATTTTATGGGGACTACCTTTATCAAGAAAATTTATTATATGTAAAAAATGAAAAATTCATAAAATAAATTAAATTTTCAAAAACTAATTCAATTTGAATTAAAAGAACAAGATTTAAAGAATTTTAAAAATTATAAACTCAGAAAAATTCTACCGAAAAAATTGATAAAGTAGAAAACTTCATATATCAGTAGCAGGAAAAATTTTAAAACTCATAAAATAAATTAATTTTTTCAAAAATGATTTAATATGACTTAAACAATAATATTTGAAGAATTTTAAAAATTATAAACTGAAAAAAATCCCGCCAAAAAAATTTACGACGTAGAAGAATCCTTATTTTAGAAACGGGGGAAACTATGGAATAAAATGCAAAACTAACAAAATAAAATGAATTTTTCAAAACTAATTTAATGATGGTTAAATTGAAATGTTTAATGAATTTTGAAGTTCCAAACTCAAGAAAATTCCATCGAAAATTTTACAGATAAAGGAAAGCTCATATTTTAAAAAAAAAATTTAAAAATATGTTCAAATTTTTTAAAAAATGAATTTTATCCAATTACATTAATCAAAATATTAATTTACAAAAATAAAAATGAAAATAATGAAAATGAAAATCTAAAATGTAAAAAAAATTTTACGAGCATGATACTCATGGTACTACAAAAAATAACCCAAAAATTTTCAAAAGTTCTTGAAATGAGAAATTTGAATATAATAACATCCACAAAAGTAAATTTCAAAATTTCACACATACAAAGTTAAAAGTTAATTATTTTACCTTGAAATTCAATTTTTTATCTGAGATTTGTTCTATACAATCCTTAAAATGTACTAAATTTGTCACGTGCAGTTACAGTCATTTGAGCAAAATTAAATAAACCTTGAAAACATGTAGTTCGCCTTGAGAAATTCTGCCCTTACTAGGTGGCTGCTAAATCCTTGATGTTGGGTATTCGTGGACTATCAAGGAATGGGCCAGGACAAAATTATGTGTCTACTACTACCCCCTTTGGCGATTGTTTAGGATCAAGAGTAGGACAAAGACTAAGTAGACATAATTTTGTTCGAGCCATATAAGCTTTTTTTTAACCAAAGAAATTTGAAAAGTATCCATTAAACAAAAATAATAACAAAAGACAAACTCAACAAACACAGATTTTTTTTAACCAACAAAAATTTAAAAAGTATCCATTAAACCAAAATAGTAATAAAAGACAAACTTAGAAAACAAAGATTTTTTTTGTTAACACCATATATATACATCAACTGAAATAAACCTATGAAAACTTCATCGATCTTTCTACTTGATTGGATGAAATTAACTTTAACCCATGACAAACTTCATCGATCCTTTTGCTTAATCGAACAAAGTTGACTTAGACCTATGACAAACTTCACTAATCCTTTTACTTAATCGGATGTAGTTAACATAAATTTATGGGAAACTTCATCGATCCTTTTGCTTAACTAGACAAAATTAAATTACACCTATGACAAACTTTGCCTATCCTTCTACTTAATCAGACGAAGGTAGACATCATGCTTCATTGGTTTCTAACCAAGTGAAGCTGACTAATAACAAATGAACCTATTCCCTTATATATCTTTGGCATAAAAGTATCCCAATGATCACAAAGGATTTGGTTCTAACATAAACTTCATTGATCCTTTAGCTTAATCGGATGAAGATGGACGTCATGCTTCATTAGTTTCTAGCCAAGTAAAGCTAATTAATAACAAATGAACCTACTTTTTCTATACACCTTTGGCATAAAAGCATCCTAGTGGTCACAAAGGATTTGGTTTTAACATAAACTTTCCTAATCCTTTTGTTTAATCGAACGAAGTTAGATATCATGCTTCATTGGTTTCTAGCCAAGTGATGTTGAACAATAACAAATGAACCTATTCTTTTGTACATCTTTGGTATAGAAATATTTTGGTGATCACAAAGGATTCAGTTCTAACACAAATGAACATTTTCTTCCTATAAACCTTTAGCATAAAAGCATTCTGGTGATCATAAAGGATTCTATTCTAACACAAATGAAGCTATTCCTCTTATACACCTTTGCCATAAAAGCATCTCGGTGATTACAAATAGATTTGGTTTAAACATTTATGGACACTTTAAATAGAACCATTGAAGCTTTATCTTCGAATATCACCATCGAAGACTTTGAAAGCATTTTCTAAATGAAACTTTTGAATGCTTCGAATATCACCATCAAAGCTTTGCCTTAATACTTTAAATATCACCATCAAAGCTTTTTCAAAGCCTTCTTCACCTATCTTAGCATAGGATCGCATGAGAAGGTGATAGATTTTTTAACAGAATCATTCAGTCTTTTTTAAAAAGTTATAAAAAATCAAATATCAAATTAATGTTCATTGATTCAATGATATAATTTATGCAATTGGATAAATATCAACTTAAGGCATATTTGTAAACTTTTATTAAAATAATGAAAAGTATCATAATTTGTCAAAATGCCAAGATTTATGGAATAAGATCACCTTTTTATTTTAACTTGGGGAAAAAGTTTATTTGATTAAAATCTATAAAATTTGAAAATAATTTCAACCATGGATTTTCCAATATCAAGGATAATAGACATGTTATCTTTATCATGATGTTGAAACTTTTTCTTTTGATCGATGATCACCATTGGGGACTTCTTTGACTAAGATGAAGAAATAAATTTAGAGGCACCAACGGGGCGGCACTGTTAAAATATTTTAAAGAAATTGATATGATGAGGTCAAAGTGTATCAAAGCCAAATTTAGATGGATGTTTGCTTCATAAGAGTTCCTTGAAAGGCAAACATCGAGTTGTAACATCTTTTTAATCTTCAAATATAATAGCTCAATAAGTATTAAGCTAATGTTAGCAAACACTAAATCTCAAAGGGTTAATTTGAAAAACTTTTGGAAAGCATTAATTCCCAAGGTTGGGCATAAAAGTTTGAAAGTTTATTTTAAAAAGAATTAATGTATGGCATTTGATTCAACTTTTTGTTGATATCATTAATTTTCATGGGTTTGGATCATTTTTGAATTAGCATGAAGGGTTCTTCCCCATTAGTGGCTATCTTTATTAATTTAAGAGCAATTCTAAGGCCTGTAAGCTTGCCCCATCATATTATCAAGGACTTAAAAATCATTCAAAAAGATGAATTTTTAAAGAACTTCCTAAGAATAGCTCGATAGCTCAAATAACCATGTCTGATAGAAATGGACTTTGTTAGGAACCATGTTTGATAGAAATGGACTTTGTTAGAAACCATGTCTGATAGAAATGGACTTTGTTAGGTATGCAACATAGGCCTAGTTCAAGGTTTAGAAAGAAAGGATAAATAGGCCCAAATCAAATGTTCGAGGGTAATAGAATCAAAAATCACTTTGTTTCAACATAACTTAACCCAGCACGACTTCTAAGGCAAAACACATATACTTTTTTTCACCTACTTTTGCTTGCTTCATTCTTCATTTTGAAAGAACTTGAAATTCAAAAATTTTTAATTTATTTCTTTAGTTTAAAAAAGTTAAATTTGAATTATCTTTACGTTAAATATTTGAACTCAAAACTTGAACTTTTTTTATTTTCACTTTGAATATTTGAACTTGAAATTCATACTTTTTTCATTTTTAAAATTTACTTCATGACATTTGACTTGTACTTTTTGTAGCTATAGATTGGAATTTACCCTTTTTGATTTTAAAGCTTCGCTTCATTTGACCTCTAGTGCAAAGGGTGATTCTTGATTAGGGTTTAAGAAAATAAATTATCAGGCTCAAAAGGGACCACAAAAGGATAATTTTATATTTTCGCAAATAGATAAAAAAAGCCATTTTTTATTTCAAACACGGCCATTTGAACTAGCAGGCATTTTGCTAGGAAAAAAGGTTCTTTTCTTTCTAAAATCATTTTGAATAACTTAATAATATGATGTTGCACTTAATAAAGGCCTAGGGTATGCCCTTCAATCCTATAGCCAACAACGACTTGTTAAGCTTTTAGGAAAACAATGAACTGGCATGGAAAATGTTTTGGATTTCACATTTTATGTATCAAGCATGGATTGAACAGGTTTTGTTCAAATGAAAAAAACTTATGGCTCATGTTTACTCCCATTCTTCCTAAATCAAGGATTTGGAAGAGCGTTACAGAAATTATGGCAAAAGATTATCAAAATAAAAGAGACTTGGGATTATATCATTACTTTAATACATGTCAAGCTATTGATATATGAATCTTTTAGGAGCATAACTTATTTGTTCAACCTTCAAAGGAATCCACAAAAAGAATATTGGTGTGAAAGGTCTATGACTGAATGCCTAGAACAATCATATAAATAGAGGTAAAAGATCTTTTTAAAAAGATTTAATCTAATAGTAATCATCTACCAAAGAATAAATTTTTAAAATGTTCTTATTATCCTAGATATTAGAGATTATTATTAACAAAATTCATGGTCAATGATAGTGTACATACTATTTCAAACTAGAATTCATTTCGTAATTCATAGTTTTAAAAAGAAATATACAAAATTTGAAAGTAAAGATAGAAATTGCCCCTAATTGGCATACTACCATAAAGTTAATGACCATCAAACCAATCATCCTTAATAGGCTTCCACTAGCTTTAAAGTTTTGCTAGATTGGCATCCCTAAGGGTCAAATTGTAAATTAACTAGTGGAACATCAAAAGGTGTATCAAACTCTAAGCTCTCAAGCTCAAAAATTCCATAAGATGGGGGGTTATTTCCTGTTATCTCAATCAAGCCATATTTTTACTAAATTCTTTAGCAGAGCAGGTGAGTCGAAAAGCTCATGGCATAACAAGTAACCATCCAAGCAATTCAAATTAAAATTTGCGATAGCATGTAATTCCTATTTTGGGTAAAAAGGTTTTCGAGCTTTGTTGCAATGGCGAAGATCATCTAATTTTAAGCAAGCAAGGGAAAAAGCTTAATAAGAAATCAATTAAGGCATGATACACCTTTATCCTTCTTTTCTTTCTCCTAGACTGCTTCTTGGGTTCCTTTGCTTTTAGAACTTAAGATTGAAAAGTTTGCATAAAAGGATACAAAGTATAGGGATAAACCTATTGAGGTTACTAAACAATGAAAGGTTAAGGGCAAGGACACTGTCCAAATGTATTTCTTCATTTTCTTGACTCACTATGATCCTGACTTCCATTTGCAATGCCTTGTTGGCATTTAACAATAGGATGATTTCTTCTCTCAAATATGCTACCTATTACCCCTTTGGTCAGCATGAATATGTATTATGTGACTTGCTGCCCCAAAGATTAAGTACTTCAAGGTAATTGCCTTTAAACTTGTACTTCCTCAAATCCCCAGCGAAAGTGTTGGTATGATAAAAATTAAGTGCTTTAAGGTAGTTAGCTTTTAAATGGTGCTCCTCGAATCCCTGGTAGAAGTGTTGGTGTGATTAAAATTAATTACTTTAAGGTAATTGCCTTTCAACTAGTACTCCTTGAATCCCCAAAAGAATTGTTGGTATGATAAAAATTAAGTACTTTGAGATAACTACCTTTCAACTTGTACTCTTCGAACCCCTAATAGAAGTGTTGGTATGATACAGGATTTGTTTATAATAGTAATAATTTTTGGATCATGATTTTACTTTTGCATAGATCTCTTCTTCTTGTTAAAGTTAAAGACCATAAATTCTTTTTATGTAATGATTTTTGCATCTACCCTTGTGAAGGGGCACAATGTTAATGTAGATGGCTAGTGTCCACTAATAGTATATCTTAAATGTTAATGCATTGTCTTTAAGCTCATACTTCCCTAGATCCCCGACATAAGTATAACTAGTATTTATCGACTGCAAATAGACTTACTTGTTTTAAGTAACTTCATCAAACTTGCACTTTGTGATATCCTCCATTTAATGATTCACGTACTTCACCCATAAAAAATGGAAAAGAACTTAAATCAGTATGTGCGAATACATATTTCTTGTCAACATTTATCTTTTTTATTATCCATATATGCCTGCCAATAAATGGAAAAATTAATGTATGAATTAATGAAAAGATGAATGAATGAATGAATAAGTGAATGAATGAAGGAACGAATAAGTAAAATAGTATCTGATAAGACAAACTGGATGTCAAACGATAAGCCAAATATTAACCATGGAGATTGTTGTAGAGGCACGAATCTAGGGAATTCAAGTCATGATTCTACACTACTGTTTAATTAACCAAAGCCACTGATTTATTTATTCAAATTTGGTGTACATTTACAAGATTCAAAAAAGCAAGAAAAAAATACCACTCTTATAAGCACTTTATTTTTCTAATTACATTGTCCTCCACAGTCGCTTCATTTGTATGCCTTCTATTTACCAAGCCCTAAATTTATGAAGCTTATATTTGCTAGTCCCACAGTCAAAAGCTTGTCTCAATGATCACTTCATTGCATCATATATTCTAATGCCTTCAATAATAAGATTGGAGTTTAGTAAGATCATTCATTTTGGTTCAAATCGGATTACGCCAACATCTAGTAGCTTTTGAACTTTCTTTTTGAAGGTATAGCATGCTTTTATTGAATGCCTCGTATTCCTACATGGTATTTGCAATGTTCATTAATGCTATACCATTTAGGATAAGGGTTGGTATAGCAAAATGTATTCAGTAGCAACAAGCTATGTTGAAATTAAAAAGAGTAGAGTTCCTTATAGGTTCATGGGATCAGATTGAATTTATGATTCGTTCGTGATTTATTTTGGTATGGTCATTAAAAGGTGGCTACCTAGAACTAGTAAGACTTGCAGGTTTGGAAGGCAAACTAATTCATACAGGTGCAAAATTAGGTGGCTTTATTTCAATCATGGGCATGGTCCAAGGATTTGGTCCCTTATCATATAGTTTACTAGGGTTGATCTTTAAGTCTATGCGTGTCAAAGGTTAGGTTGAAGGTAATAATAATTCTTGGGGATTACCTAGAAAATCTCTGATGGCTTTTGTCAATTTGAATAATTGTCCTTCCATCTCTTAGGTCTTCTGCCTATTCCTCTAACCATCCCTTCCAAAGCACTTAGTCACGCTTCCCATCAATCTTTGGATCCTAACTGTCTGAATTCATCAAGGATAAAGATGTTCATAGGTAGGATTCCTTTTTTATACCCTTGATCATTTTTATTAATATTTGGATCTATTTTTTGTTCCTTGGACTTCATGACCAAACTCTTCTTGAATGAACTTTAACATGATGATTCTTGCCCTATTATTGCCATATATCTCGTGATGCTCAGAAATACAATAAATGGGATTGTTTTAGTATGTTGCAAAAATAATGAATGCATAAAAATATAAAGATATGAACTTTGCAAATGTACAAAAAATGCATGAATGAATTTACAAGTTTCCATGGGACATAAATGTCATGCCAAAAAATCCTTCAAAGTATAATAAATTAATATGAGGAACAAATAAAAGTAAAACATATAATAGCAATACAACATACATTTATTACTATCAAGAAAACCAAATTACAAAAGTAAAAGTTTAAAAATGTTCCCCCATACCTAATTTGGTACCTTGTAGAACTAGGTATGGCTCTAACTAGGTGTGCCCCTTACAGTTCATTACATGAAATTCAGGTTAATCATTTAAACAGGTTCACAAATTGCTGTCGAGTCTAAAAAGAACTTATGAGGCACTCTAATCTTTACCCATCACGGTTGATGTCGAAAAAGGTTCACTTTAAGTAAGAGTATCTTCCATGCCCATGTCAAGGCAAACACCTTGGGCAAGCATAGGAATTTACACCCGGTAGAGTTTCACTAGCCCAGACAAACACTAACACCTCAGAAGGCAAAGCTACTTTGCCCTCTTCTAAAATATCAAGTGTCTATAGCCCTTTGGTAGTCTTGGAAAAGAATCTGATGCATATGCATGTGCATAGTGTGTGTGGGGGACAACTTACCTTTCCTGACTTGACACATTTAAAAATAATAAAACCCTATCCTAAATTCCCCAGAAATAATGCTACAAACGATACAAAAGGGTTAGTGAAAAATATGAACAGTATATATTGAAATTTCCATATACATAAAAAATATAAAAAAATTATTTAAAAAAACAAAGAATTATGATTAAATAATAGTTGAAATTGAATTAATCAAAATTCAGTTAACATGTAATTAATTTTAGGCTTAACTCTCTAATTTGTCCCTAGTAAAGTCTCTAAGCTGTCGCAACATTACTCGAATACGAATCCTGACTAGCTCGACTTAAAAATGGCTCATATACCTATTATTCCAGGATATATGTATATATCATTATTTTCTTTTATTTTAGAGGCATATATCGTTTTTTTACTATTGTTTAAATTTTCATACATTGAGGCAGTGTTGTCAAGATGAATCATTCACTCAACTTAACTTTAAATAGTCATTACAAAACAACCTTTTATTTTGGAGTTCCTACTAATCTTATTTTGGCCAGGTGAGACTGATCACCTATTGGAGTTCGTATTTCGAGGGTTACGTTACAAAACCCTTAAAAACAAACTTCAAGATCTACACTATTATCAGAGATCGCTTGAAAGTGTCCGGGAGTTGGTTACACTCACAAGTGAGAATCAACCTTCTCGTGATGCCCAGTAATCGATACCTATTAATCATGTGTTAACATAAATTTGATGTTTATTCATTTTTAATATTTGATATTTAATTATAATTCCCATATTTAAAAGTAAAATTTTATGAAACAAATTTATCATTATGTATAAGAAAATCGAGTATTTAATATTTTTGGAAATCAAAATATCTTTCATACCCTCTCGGAGAACCAAAAGAAGATGAAAGTTGTTTTTTATCATTATCTTTCATATCCCGCTAAAGAGCCGGTGGAATACAAAAGGTTTTATTTTTCTGCAATTTATAGAAAATCTCGATTTTCATATTTTTAAAAAGATATCTCATTATTAAAGTAATCCATGGAATTCCTTTCATATGCTAGGTAGAAATTCCATGTACTATTTTAACATAAAAAACTTGCCTTCATTTGCAAAAATTCTAATTTTATTAATAATATTAAAAATTATTGTAAGACTCGATTTAGATGAAGTACTAAACTTGATTCTAAGAACTCTAATTTGGTCAAAATGACCAACATGTCCCCTAAAGTACACCTTTGACTTAAAAGTATCCTAGTGACCTAAAAACTCGATTTTAAAATAAATTAATACAATGTTACCAACGTATAAGTATCCCAGTACCTTAATGATTCTAAAACTTTATAAACAAATAAACCTATTCCTATTATACTCCTTTGATGTAGAAGTATCCCGATGATCACATAGGACATGGTTTAACATAAATTACTAAAATATCCTTAAAGTCTACTTTTGACATTTGTGTATCCTAGTAAGCCTAAAGGATAATAAAATGATCATGAAATGATGAATCTATCCTAAATATACACCTTCAGCATAAAAGCATCCCGATTACTATATAAGACTCGATTTTAAGAATAATTACCAAAATACCCTTAAGGAGTACTTTCGACTTATAAGTGTCTCAGTACCCTAATGGAGCCTAAAATGATGATGAATGATGAATCTATCTTAAATATACAACTCTGACATAAAAGCATCCTAATTACTATCTAAATCTTGATTTTAAAAAATTACCAAATTGCACCTAAAGCATACTTTTGGCCTACAAGTATCATGGTACCCTAACAGACACTAGAATGATGATAAAATGACGAATCTATCTTAAATATACAACTTCAGCATAAAAGCATCCCAATTACCATCTATGACTCATTTTAAGAAAAATTACCAAAATGCCCTTAGTGTATACCTTCGACTTATAAGCATCCCGGTACCCTAATGGACACTAAAATGAAGATGAAATGATGAATATATCCTAAATATACATCTTCAGCATAAAAGCATCTGGTTACTACCTTAGACTCAATTTCAAAATAAAATTACCAAAATACCTTTATGGTATACCTTTGACCTATAAGTATCTCGGTACCCTAATGGACACTAAAATGATGATGAAATGACCATTATACCCTCCATGGGTAACTTCAATATCAAGATAGACTTAAAATTCAAAAATTACTGATAGGTCCCTAAGATTTTCAAAATTACATTTTGTATTCTAATGAAAAACCAAAAGAATACAAAAAGTTTTAATACGAAAGTCCACACCAATGTTATAAATATTTTTAAAATATAAAAAATGTCACATGAATTGTAAAATGCAAAATTTTTCTAAATGACCCCTAATATTTTCTAACTTTGCAATTTAGTCCCTATACAAAATAAAATCATAATTAAACAGAAAATTCATCAAAAGATTATGGAAATCATACCAATATTCAGAATTTCAATTTGCCCAAACACCTATGGCCTTAGAATAAAATTTTTGTAATTTTAGAAATAAACCCTTAAATTTTTTAAAATTATAAAATAGCCATAAAAAGATGAAAATTTCATAAAACATATTCACAAATATCAAAATAAACATGAAAACACTTTCACAAGTATACATAAGAAATTGACGAAGCATGAATGGCCTTGAAACAATTTTTTCATATTTTGCATACTAGTCCTTAAACTTTGTAAAATTGTAAAATGGCCTCAAAATGATATACAATACATGAAACATATTCAAATATGGTAAACTAAGCACAAAAACATTTCCAAAGCTATCTAGATGGTTCGGCCAAGCTTCGATGGCCATAAAAAAATTTAGTCCCTATATTTTCTATTATTACAAAATAAGCTAAATAAAAAAATCACAAAATCATCAAAATCAGATTCAACCAAGCATAAAATTAACCTTTTAAAGCCTTCAAAATTTTTGGAAATTTACTTTTAAACCCCTAAAGTTTTAAACTTTACAAAATAATCTTAAATATCAAGAAAAATCAAAAAAATAAATTGCATATAAGCTATATATCATTCAGCTAGCATGATATTTCAACCAAAAACAATATTTTCCATCACAAATTTGCATCAACATCAACATATCTACATGCCATAAATTTTACCAAACTAAATATGCAAAAAAATCAACATAAATGAAAATGAAAATTATCTGGAAAAATAACAAAAAAAATACATACATGAAAATAACAATAAAGGTAACAAACCAAAAATTTTGTACAAGAATTTACCTTAAAAGCTTGAAATGTAGTGAATTTTTTTAATTTTTTTCTTTCTTCCTCTCTCTTTCTTTTTCTAAGCCTAAACACTTGAAAATGAATGAAAAAAATCCCTATTTACAGTGGATGGAGGATGGCAAGGGTAAAGGCTTCAACCAATTTCAACAAATTTTTTATTTATTATTTGTTATTAATTGATTTAAATTAATTAATTTTGTCATTCAGTGAAGTGCTTCATGCATGACATCATCATTTCTAGAGATTTTTAGATGATGCTTGTATAATCTGTAAACTTAGATCATAAAAATCAATTAAAAGGACTAAATTAAAACTTATATATTTACTATAAAATTTCATATGATCAATTTAATTTAATCTAATAATAAAAAGTTTTTATGTTCAATTAAAAAAATAAAAAATAGCAAACTCATAAAATTTTACAAGAAAAACCTTTATCAAGAAAATTTATTATATGAGAAAATTACAAAATTCATAAAATCAATTAAGCTTTAAAAACCTAATTTAATGTGAATTAAACAAAAATATTGGAAGAATTTTAAAAAATTATAAACTTAAAAAAAATCCTACCAAAAAAATTTATAAAGTAGAAAACTCTGTATCCCGGTGATAGAAAAAATTTTAAAACTTATAAAATTAATTGAATTCTTCAAAACAAACTTGCCATGAATTAAACAATAATATTTAAAGAATTTTAAAAATCATAAATTGAGAAAAGTCCTCTTGAAAAAATTTATGCTATAAAAGATTCTTATTTTGAAAACGAGAAAAATTATGGAAGAAAATGCAGAACTTATAAAATAAAATGAATTTTTCAAAACTGATTTAATGATGGTTAAATTGAAATAATTAAAGAATTTTAAAGTTCAAAACTCAAGAAAATTTTACCAAAAAGTTTTTAGATAAAGGAAAGCTTGTCGTTTAAAATCAAAAAAAATTTTAAAAATATGTTCAAATTTTTGTAAAATGAATTTTATCCATCACAGTAATCAAAATATTAATTTTTAATCAAAATATTAATTTATAAAAATAAAAATAAAAATAATAAATAATAAAGACGAAAATCTAAAAATATAGAATAATTTTATTGAAAAAATTTTACGAGTATGATACTTTCGATATCGTAAAAAAATCAAAATTAATTACTTAAATGGATAACTCGATACTATGTGATATAAAATGCCAATAAAAATTTTCCTTAAATATTTCTTATTTTTTTGGAGTGCATGCCAGCATAAATAACACACAAGTATTGATAAAAATATATGACGGTCAACTTCCTAAATTTAAACCAATACACTTAAAAAATTTCTAAACATGAGAAGTTTAACTGTAATAACATCTGCAAAAATAAATTTTGAAATTTCATAAGTACGAAGTTAAAAGTTAATTATTTTACCTATAAATTTGTCTTTTTGTTTGGGATTTATTCTCTACAACCCTTGAAATGGCACTAATTTTGTCACGTGCACCTACGGCCATTTAAGCACAATTAAATAAACCTTGAAAACATATAGCTCACCCTAAGAAATTCCACTCTTACTAGGTGGGCACTAAATCCTTGATCTTGGATACATTTGGATTGTCAAAGAATAGGCTTGGACAAAATTAGGTGTCTGCAGAAACAACCAATAAGATTATGTTAAATATGAGCAAGACGTAAAAGATTGGCATGAGAAGTTGTCATTTGCTTTGCATGCCTATTAAAATTTAGTTCGTACCTTTATAGTGGACCTTATTTTCCTTGGTCTATGGGATGGAAACAGTGCAATTGATAAATATGAAGATTCTTTCATTGAGGGTTTTGGTAGAAGTTGAATTAAAAAAGGCTGAATGGATCAAATCCTAGTATGAATAGCTCAACTTTATTGAGTCAGTGCTATTTGTTATGCCAAATGTATTAAAAAAGAATGATGAAAGCACATGATAAGAAAATTTATCATTGACAATTTCATGAGGGTGAGCTTTTGCTTAAAAATATTCATTTAATTTAGAAAGATGCCTAAGGCAAATGGACTCCAAATTATAAGAAGATTTACATAGTGAAAAGAGCATTCTCTAGAAGAGCTTTAATATTGATCGAGATGCATGGGAATGAGTTACCTCATCTGATAAATTTTGATAAGGTGAAAAAGTATGATGTTTGAAGAGATGGCATAGAGATAAATACCAAATGTCATTGGATTTATGCGAGGAAAAATGCCAAAGGTTACTATGTTTGCAAGATTCTATGTTAAAAGCCAAAATTTTGGGTTCATATGGCTTTGAGGAATTGTTCACTCTTGCATGGCGTAAACACCCTATTTTGTTTCAGCCAACATTTAAGGTATCAGAAGTCATAATTCGAGGCATTATTAAGGTCATTCAAAGAACCATGGGTCAATTTTGCACCATTCTCAGCTAAGGTAAAGAGTTCGAAGAGTTGAAGATAAGAAAAATCCACATTTTTGTATTTATGTCTTGATACATAGGTGTGAAATATTGATTCAAGGTTTCATGTCATTCAAATGCCAAAACTTTGCCATTTGTATCAATACTTGAGGGTTGGTATCAATACCAAAGGCCTTAGCATTGATACAAGACTTTTGCAAAGCAAAAAAGGTGATTATGTTGAGTTGTATCGATACAAGGCATGAAGATTTGATACCTCTAAAAATATTAAGCCCAATATCGATACAATGCTCATTGTATCGATACTAAGAGCCAAAGTTACAAGAAGTATCGATATAAAACCCATGGTATTGATTCTTGGAGGCATATGGTATCGATATAGAGCTCCTTGCATGGATACCACAAGGCAAAATCTACTTGTTTCATGCCATTTTCACACTTTTTCATTGTAACATAAAAAAATCAGTTTTGTTTATGACATTGGCCGCTAAAATCACATAAAATTAGACAAAACTTCACATAAATCATGTAGATTTCATTTTTGGACTTTAAACATTAGATTGACATATCTTGGAAAGGTCTATTAAGCTTGCATAAGAGCATTTCATGAGTGGAGGACAAAGTTGTGATTACTTATTTGATCAATGAATGCTCTAGTTTTTTCACTACAAAATCCAGATTAAGCAATCAAACATTGAAAGGTATTATATTGGTATAACGAGTTATCATATTGTACATGCCAAAATCTTATATAACCTCTTTTGCTAGGTTGTTTTAATGGCTAAAATCCACCACTATATAATCTAATTTTTTTACCCAGTTGGGGTGAAATTTTACATTAGCCATAAAAAAAACCTTAAGTTTTCCCAAAAAAACTCTATTCCCATAGCTCTATTTTCACCACTTTAAAAACCTTTTCAAAAACTCTCATTTCCTCATCTACACCCTGAAAACTATCCTCAATATCCACCATAAACAAAAGATCTTTCTTTTCATTCGTTCATTACTAATGCATAGTAAAGAAAAGGAAAAAAGTAAGCTAGAAATTGTTGGTTTGCTATTTAAGTATATAGCTAGGAGTTTAAGCTTTCGTTAGGGTATACTTTCAATCTTTTCTTTCTTTCATTTTCTTTTCTTCATCATCATCATCTTAGTGAACCTCTATGCTTCGATGACCCTATAAAGGCTTCCATGCATTATTGTGGCTTTATTTTTGATAGCCTTAGGATTTTGATGACTTTCTTGGTGCTTCAATGGTGTTTTGATGAACTAGAATGCCATATTTCTTCTTGACATTAAAATGCCCTACTCATGTATTTTTTTTCATCTGTTTCTCCATCTTAACATTCTTATTTCATGTATGACCCTATTAAGGCTTCCATGCATTATTATGGCTTTATTTTTGGTAGCCTTAGGATTTTGATGACTTTCTTGGTGCTTCAATGGTGTTTTGATGAACTAGAATGCCATATTTCTTTTTGACATTAAAATGCCCTACTCATTTTTTTTTCATGTTTTTCTCCATCTTAACATTCTTATTTCATGTATAAATACTCAACATAGCATATTTTGATCTTAACCAGACCTTGGGATGCAATTTCACTATGATTTCTTTGTTAAAGTGCATAGATATTTGCTGTTTTGAGTCCTTTTTACATTTGATATCTTCACTTAGTTTAGTTCATCATACGTTTCTTAGAATGCCTCTATGATGAATCTAGTTTCAAAGAAAACCTGAAGTTAAGTCTATACTAACCCCAATCACAGTGGAAATTATATGGATTTAATGTTTTCAATATATTGGTTCTCCAATTTTAAGGATATATTAAGCACAAACATTTGGAATCATGGCCTTATTAGACCAAATAAATTTTGTTCATAATCCAAAATCAAAAATGCTTTCAAGTGTTTAGTTTAAGCCTTATTTTAAGCCTATCATTACTATCGGTATGTATAGACGATGATTTGGTGGCCTACCATACAAAAGTTTGGTTGGTCTATTACTTCACCACAATAGACCTCAGTGACTGGACATTCACATCTTTAACACTTTAATATGTGGCCATAAAATCCTTAAACTTGAAGAAAACCCCTATTTTGGTTCTAGTAATGTAGTGGTCTAGATTTGAAAAATTATTTTCAAACTCCAAATGATTTGTTGTAATTTCTAGCATTTTTTCTTAAAAAGGCTTTAAATTACCGTTACAATGATACCTTGTTTGCCCTCAGATAATTTGGGATGTATACATTAAGATTTTTTGACCCTTTGCTATCTAGAACCCCTAGAATCAATGATTTTGATACATAGGATGATTTTTTTGGATTTTTTTAATATTTTACCTAAAAATTTCTTTTTTAAAAGGTATCATTTGTAATTTAACAATCTTGAGTAAGTCTAAGATAATTTTTTTAAAATTCATAGCCTTTTTTCCCTATATTGTTGTCTGCACTGACTTAAAATTGACCTTAAATTTTGATTCCACTTGGAAAGTTGTTTTCTAGAATTTTTGAAATATTTTTACATTAATCCTTATCAAGTTACCTTTCCAATGGTACTTTATTTACGTCTAAGAAACACAAGACCAAACCAAAATAAATTCGAGAAAGGATAGCATGATGTTGTCCTTTATTTTTGCTGAACTTGAGAAAATTCACGTAGATTTTCCTAAACCATCTTTCTAGTCATTCAGATGATTTAAAATATATTCAATGGTTTCCTCTATGGTGTCATGAGTCACAATGTAGGTCTCTTTAGACTTGGATCAAAACCTAAAAACTTTTTCAAAATTAATTTCCCTTTCCTATTTAAAAATTGATTTTCCATTATAAAATTTTATTTCTTCAAAAAATCAAAAATTTTAATTTTTAGAAGCAACCCTAAATCTTTTTTTAAGGAATATTTTGACCTTATTTTCTCTGAAAGAATACTCCAACCACGCCTTTTTGAGGGGATCCTTCAACCACATTCCTTCAGAGGGGATACTCTAACCTTAGTTTTTGAAACTTCATTAAAAATCTAAGTTTTCTCTTTTTTGGCCTTGCCATACTTTTTTATCAACCTTTTTATGCTTAAGACGATCACTAAATCTAAACATATCTCAAAATTATCATTTTGATTATTCCTTTATAATCGAGGTAAATTATGAGATATATTCTAATTGTCCTTTCTTTTTTTTGTTTTTATGTATTCATCATTAATGCAACTTTTATCACATTTCTTTGTGTCTTACTAACCTATTTCTCTCCTTAATGATGATTTAATTCATGCTTTCAAAAACTTAAATTTCATTAAACCTGAGGCAATGTTTTGTGTCAGTATCCCTTTAGTGCTCGACGTAGAGTATTCTTTTCTAACTCTATCCAGATCTTATTCTACCAAGTCCTCAATGTTTCTCCTCCTTCCTAGGTTGCATAGAGAGATATTAATTAAACTTTTATCATGAAAACCTGGATTTAATACTTAAAAACTTGCATTAATAAGAAAGGGATTACACATAAATAATGACTACAGGAAAAAAAAGAAAAATTAAGGCTTTAATAATTTATGGCTAAATAGTACCAATTTTGGGTTTCGTGGGGGTGCTAATCTTTCCCAATGCATAATCAATTCTCAACCTCTTTTAAAATGAACTCTAGTATACGCATTCTATAAAATTGGTATTTTAAGTTTTGTAACTTGATATTTCCAGTTTTAATAGGTATTAGATCATACCTAGCTAAAATGATTGAGGGCAACTCCAACTCATGGTTATTTCATCATAGCCATCCAAGACTACTTGGATGAGCAATTCATCCAATATCTTTCCCTTAACTTGCAACTTATCATGCCTAATCCAAATCCCAATCAAAGAATAACCCAAGGGTGAGCCCCTTTCCTTTTCCTCATCTTGTTCATTTTTAAGTTATAGCGCATTACACGAGGGGCACATCGCAACACATGGGATGACATCTTTAGCCAAAGGAGGACATAGCATAGTTCGAAAGAATCTTCAGAGGATATGTTATGTCTAAACAAAGTGATTTATTATATGGTATTCTAAAAAGTTAAACCAAATTCATTCTGTAAAAATGTAGGATCCTATTAACTTAAAGGCCTACCTATTGAATTTCTCTGTCTGATTTAGTGTTGATTGAATTCTCTTTGTCAATTATGAATACATTCAATTATTAATTTGAATATTTTTAATTATTGAAATGAACTCATAATGAACTTTCTTTCTTGACTTATCCTTATGTTATGACATTGCTTATGGATTTGTTTAATGATGATTAATAAATTGATAAGGAATGAGTATACGATGCCTTGATATTTGATAAGAAAAACCAATATTCTATCAAAGAATTGGTATCTTTTTCAAATGCTAGTGATCTAAGGTTTGAGATTGCCTAATTAAAAAGATCATACGGTTGAAAGCTTTGAAGAAAAGAAAGTATGAGAATGAGAAAAAGAGAAAATGATGGTGAAGGCCATAAGATTTACAAATGATGATGCAGTATGTGTGGACATCTTATTTTGTTCGGGCTAATTTTTAGCAATCTGGAACATGGACGTAAGAAGGGGCGATGATCACCGGGCGATAGCATCGCTTAGCGAAAAAGTATTTTGAGGATGTCAAGAAGGCCTAGTAATCATATCAAAGGTATATGCGAAGATGTGGCATCAAATGACGTAGTCCAAGGTATCTACGGATAAACGATATGAGAAAATTTACAATTTTACTTGAATGTATCGATACATGGTTCTCATATATCGATACAATGCTCTAACGCACCAAAAATTTGAAATGGCCCCATTTGTATCAATACAACATGTAGATGTATTGATGCATAAGCCTCTGTATCGATACAGGACCTCATGTATCGATACTAGACCATGCCAGGACCAAAACATGCATTCTGTAAAGGAATGTATCGATACATATCAACGTGTATCGATATAGTGGTTTATAGTATCGATACATTGATCATTGTATCGATACAATTTTCATTGTATCAATACACACAAGGTTTTTAGACCAAATGTATGGATACATTATACAATGTATCGATACATGTAGGCTATTTTCATGGTCCGGGCATTTTTGACTCGTCCACCATTGATCCAAAACTCGATTTTAGCTCATTTCTTTGCATAAAGAAAGATTAAAACACATATCGGATTATGAATTTAGAGTTTTGAATTAATCATAACATCTTTTTAAAGTCTAAATTAGATTAAAAAAGGGTCAACATCACATGATCACCTTACTCCTTAGCTTGTTAACCAATATCACCATCAGCCACCCCATTTGCTAGAAAAGCATTTCAGCATTTAATCCAGCCACTCTATGCACATCACATTGGCAGCAAGTTGCTTCCTACAGCCACCCTATAGCCACCATGCTGACATCACCTTGTCCCCTTTGAGAAATGGGCAAAAACACCTCCAATTTAGCTTCAAAAGGTTGGTATAAATGGACCACTTCTATCTCAGCAGAAAAAGGTTAGATTTCAGCTCATTTACAATTCCAAAAACACATTCACACACTAAGAAAACCAGAATCCCGTAGCTCTTCACCCACCACCCAAAAATAGCCCTAAAACACTTACTTTCATCCACTACACACTCCAAAAATC
>JBBYHO010507284.1:0-21121 GCA_038382025.1 Adansonia gregorii | reverse complement strand
TGTATCGATACATTTGAGGGTTTGATGCATAGTATCGATACACATGTTCTTGGTATCGATACTGGTCTTTAAAATTCTTTTGTGAAGTATTTCATGAAGAAAAATACTAATCTTGAAAATATTTAAACACAAGCTAATTAAGCTTAACTTTTAGTTATATCAAAACTGAGATTAATTCAAAGCTAATATAGCTAACAATTTAAAAATAAAAAATAAAAATATTTTATATTAAATTTTAAAGTATTTTTTAAAAAATTAAAATAATATATTATATATATATATATATGATATATGATATAAATTATATAAATTACATATAGTATATGCAAATTATAAATATTATATATAATCTATTATATAATACATATATAACATATAATATTATAAATATAATATAAGATAAATAAAAAATATTTTACATCAAATTATGAATTACTATTTACATTATAAAAATAAAAATAAAATATTTATATTAAATCCCAAATTATTTTTGAAAAACAAAAAATAATATATATTATATATAAATTATCTAATATATATTATATTAATATGTACCACAAAATAAAAAATAAAAACCATCTTATATTAAATCTTGAATTACTATTTATAAAATAATAAAAAATAAAAAGTATTTCACATTAAATTATTTGAAATTAAGAAAAAATAAAAAAATATTTTATATTGAATTTTGAATTACTATTTAAAAATAATAATTAAGAAATATTTTGTATTAAATCATGAATTATTATATAAAAAATAATAAAAATAAAAAAATTATATTAAATCTCTAATTACTATATAAAAGATAATAACTAAATGAATGAATAAATATTATTAAATGTATTACTCACCATAACTAAATGTATTACTCACTATAACTAAATATACGACTCATCATAACTAAAATGTATGGATGACTAGAATTAAATGTACAGGTGCCTATAACTAAATGTACGAATGACTATAACTAAATGTACGACTCACCATAACTAAATATACGACTCACCATAAGTAAATATATAAATCATCATAACTAAATGTACAAATAACTATAAGTAAATGTATGACTCGCCATAATAATATATTATTTTTATTATTTAGTTATAGTCACTCGCACATTTAGTTATAATAATATATAAAATATTTTTCAATTTTTAATTTTCAATTTTTAATATTTTTAGTAGTTTTTATTTTTATTTTTTATTATTTAGTAATTTCTATTAAATATAAAATATTTACTTAGGGGTATCTTAGTAATTTTTCTTAAAATCGAGTCTTATGTAACCACTGGGAACTTATATGTCAAAGGTATATAGTAGGAATAAATTCATTCATTTATAATGACACTGAGTCCTTTAAGGGTATTGAGATATTTTCATGTCTCGCAAGGCTATTTTGGTAATTTTGCTTAAAATCAAGTCCTTTAGAGATACTGCAATAGTTTCATGTCAAAAGTACTCTAAAGGACACTTTGGTCTTATCAATTATGTTTAAGTCCTTTGAATCTAGTTTCGTACTTATAGTTGAGATTGAGTCTTAAGGTAAATTTTATTATTTATTAGAAAATTGGAATTTGTATAGATCAAGGCAATGTCTTCGATGTTATAGTAGTACATGGAATTTCTCTAGAATACGAGAGAGGTTTTATGGATTATTTTAATAACAAGATATCCTTTTAAAAAATAAAAATCAAAATTTTTCAAATTTCGTAAAAATAAGACCTTTTGTATTCCTCTAGCTCTTTAGTGGGGTACAAAAGATTTTTTATTTTTGAAACCTTTCATTTTCCTCCGCTTTTCTAGTGGGGCTAGGAAAGAGAATAATATAACCTTTATGTTCTTCTGGTTCTCTAGAAGGGTACGAAAGATGTTTCAATTTTTAAAAACATTAAAAACTTGATTTTCTCATTTAGAATAATAAATTTATTTCATAAAATTTGTTTTATAAATGAGAATTATAATTAAATATCAAATGTTGGAACCGAATAAAAATCAAAATTTAAATTAACAAATGGTTAATAGGTACTGTTTGCCAGGCATCAATAGATGGTCAATCCTTGCTTGTGATTATAACCGACTCTTAAACCTTTCACGTGATCTTTGGTGTCAACATGCATCTTAAAAGTTTTGTTATGGGTTTCGAAACCCTCAAGATACAAATTTTGATAGGTGACTAATCTCACCTAGCTAAATGGATTGGTGGAAGTTCCAAAATAAATGGTCATTTCATAACAACTATTTAAGATTAAATCAAGTGAATGATCCATCTCAATAAACCAGTCCCTAAACAAGAAAAAAAAAACCAATAATAACGTGGCCCCCAAAAATAAAAGAATAATGATATAGAGATTTATATAAGAACGAGGGCTGCACTTACTTTTTAGGTCGGGTTGGTCAAGATTCGTATTCGGGCCATATTGCAATAGCTTGGCCACTTCGCTGGGGATAGGTTAGAGAGTAAAGTTAATCATGTATTAAAAAAATTTTAATTAATTTGATTTCAATTTGTATTTAATTATAATTTTTGGTATTTTAAAAACAAAAATTTTTTAGTTTATGGTACTAACTCTATTATTTTCTTTGCAACTTTATTTTGAAGGGAATTTAGGATAGGGTTTTATTATTTTTTTTAAAAAAAGAGTCAAGTCATAAAGGATAAGTTGTTCCCCCACACACACTGTGTGCATGCATATGCATTAAATTCTCCTCTAAGTATACGTAACCTAATATTTTAGGAAGGAATGAAGTAGCTCTGCCTTCTGAGATGTTAACCTCTGTTAGACTAAAAGAGCCTACAGGGTGTAAATTCTTATGCTTGCTTGAGGTGTTAACCTCGTTACAGGCATGGAAGATACGCCCACTCATTAAACCTTTTCGACATAAACCCATGATAGTTAAGGATTAAGGTTCCTTGTCAGTTCATTCTAGACTTGGGGAGCAATTCAAGAACTTATTTTTGTGCCCAAACTAAACTCCATGTAATGAACTATAAGGGCCTCATCTAGTTAGAACCATACCCAGTTTTAGAAGTCATCAAAAAAGGTACATATAAGGGAACATTTCTTTGATGGTACATATAGGGGAAATTTTCTTACTCTTTTCTTTTTATTTTACATTTTGAGCATGTATATATTAGTTCATCCATGCACCCATTTATATATTTACTTTCATACATGCATCCATGACCTGCATTTCATAAAGGTAATAGGGTAAAATAAAGGTTCACTCAGATTTATGAGTTCTCTAAAGGAATTTTTTTTTAAACTAGAAGTGTTAGAACAACCAAACATCATTGACCATGGCAGATGAATTTTTAGCCTGCTTACAAAGAATGGAGGAAAATGATTGAAAAGCCTAAGAGACTATAATGAAACGACAAAAAGAGATGCAAGCATAAATCTCTAAGCTATGGAAAAAAAGATAGCTAGAGAGAAAGAGCCTGAAAATGAGAATCCAAGAAACCAAGGGAATCTCTCTAGTATTATTGTTGGCTTATCTAGACCACAGCAGTCAACACCTTAAGGAACTCAACCTATGGGAACTAGTCCTATAGTACATAATCTTGTTGATCTTAATGCTCAATAAAGGGTAACAAGTATAAGAATCGATCCTACTTTGAACAATTCAATGGTTGCAAACATTGATGGGCTCAAAAAGTTAAAAAGTTTTAAGCTTAAGAGTAAAAAAAGGGTTAAACTCGAAAGTAGTAAAGAAAAATACTAGCTCCTTGAAAAGAGGGTCAAAGCAATAGAAGGAGTCAAGGATTTGGAAATGTAGATGTAAAAGATTTGAGCTTAGTTTCGGATCTATCCCTTCCTTCTAAGTTTAAAATACTAACCTTGAAAAAGTTTAGTGGCAACACATCTTAATAGGCTCACATTAAAAGGTATATTAGAAAAATGATTAAGCACGCATACAATAACAAGTTTCTTATTTATTGCTTTCAAGAAAGTTTATCAAGATCAATATTAAGATGGTATAATGATTTGAATAGCAGTCAAGGACAATGCTAGACGAACTTGACTAATGTTTTTCTTTAGCAATGCAGGTATATGTCATATTAGGCACCTAACTGACTATTTCTCTAGAATATGGAGAAGAAATCAATAGAAACATTCACACAGTACACATAGAGATAGAGGGATGAAGTGGCCCAAGTATAGCCATCTTTGCTAGAAAAAAAAGAGAGTGTCGCTATTTCTGAGTACCTTACCAAATCCATTTTTTTTGAAACTAGTAGGAAATGCCATAAGGAATTTTATTGATATAGTGGTCTCTAGCAAAATGATAGAAAAGGCCATCACAAATGGAAAGATACAAGTTAATGATATGCTTATGGCGTAAAAGAGAGAAACCTCTAAAAAGGAAAAAAATCCAAGCTATTTTCTAGATGAATCAACCACCTATGGATCCTAATTAATATTGGTGTCACTTTACAAACCATGTTACTTTGTCATTAATAGTGTATCCCAAAACCAGCCAATGCTCATAGTTACACCTACATTTGTACCTAAGCGGAGTTTTTAGATGAACAGTCAAAGTAGACATAAGAAACAGGGTCAAAATCAGGTTAAGCAAATTCCCATGTCCTATTTCGAGCTTTTATTTGAGCTATTTAGGAATAACCTCTTGACAACTATCTAAGTTGGGCCTTTGAAAACCCTGTATCTAAATTGGTACAACATCAACCAATGTTGTGATTATCATTTCGATAATCTAAGTCATTTAATAAAGGATTGCCCTGTCTTAAGTAGAAAGTTTAGGACCTCATTAAGGCTGTAAATTGAGCTTCAAAGATAGAAAAGCCAGATGTCATTGAAGGGAATATTAATAAGAGGTAAGCATTGAGAATAATTAGGTTTTTAAGAAAGGGATACATGCCATAGTGATTGATGTAACTTATATCTTGAAAACTTATTGTCTTTAAATTAATATCATTTGATAAGATAAGAATGTTTTCGCAAAGCATGATTATGAAAATCCTAAGAACACTAATGATCAATGTTGAAAATAACTTACACCCTATTGTAATAGCATCAACCATTAATCATTTGTAAAAAATGTCAAAAATCTTTGATGGTGATATTCTAAGACAAGGCCACCATTGAAGAATGCAAAGGTTTTCAAAGTCTTCAATGGTGATATTCAAAGGCAAAGCTTCGATGGTGATATTCGAAGCATTCAAAAGTTTTCAAACTCTTCAATGGTGGTATTCGAAGGCAAGGCTTTGAAGGTGATATTCGAAGCATTCAAAAGTTTTTAAAGTCTTCGATGATGATATCCGATGGTAAGGCTTCAATAATGATACTCGAAGCATTTAAGAGTTTTCAAAGTCTCCGATGGTGATATTTAAAGCATTTAAAAAAATATATTTTCAATGTCTTTGGTGGTGATATCCGAAGCATTTAAAAGTGTTCCCAAAAGTCTTCGATGGTGAAATTTGAAGCATTTTAAAGAGTTTTCAAAATTCTTTGGTGACATATCCAAAGTTACTAGCGTTACGCAAAACATATCCCTAATGAAAAAAAGAAAAAAAGAAAGGAAAAGTGAGCCAAACCCCTAAAAAAAGCAAAATATAGGCCCTCAAGGATCAAATTTGGCAAAATTTGATGAGTTGGTGGACGCCTATCATGGACAATTAGTCTGAGGGTCAATGACTTTATGGTAGTATACCAATCAAGGGTAGTTTTTGTCTTCACTTTAAAACTTGGCATCTTTCTTTTAGAAACTATGAATTTTGAAATAAATTTTGGTTTATGAATATTATGATGTTGCCATCGACCATGAAAATTGCTGATAATGATTTTAGTTATCTAGGATAATGAGAATATTTTTAAAAAAAATTTCTTTGGTAATGATCACTATTACGATAACTCTCTTAGAAAGGCTTTTTACTTTCACATATATGATTGTCCAGATATTAACTCATAGACCTTTCGCAACTATAAACCTTTAAAGGTTGAGCAAATAGATTATGCTCCTGAAAGATCCAAATATTAATAGTTTGACATCTATTAAAATATTGATAGTAAATCCCAAATCTTCTTTATTTGGATAACCTTTTACCAAAATTTTAATGACACTTTTCCAAGTTTTTGATTAAGGAAGAACAAAAGTAAAATGAGTAAAAAAAAACACCTTTTCCTTTAGGACAAAACATTTTTAATCCAATACCTAATAAATAAGATGTGAAATTCAAAGTCTTCCCATACTAATTCAATTTTTTTCCCTAAAGGCCTAAGCAAACCAAGATTCATTAATGGCTAAAAAGTTGATAAGATTATGGGGCATACCTTATGCCTTTAAAAAAAGATAACAACATCATGTTATTGAGGTACTCAAAATAATTTCAAAACTAAAATTATCCTCTTTTCTTAAGAAAATACTTGCCAGTTTAAATGGCTTTGTTTAAAATGAAAGGCGATATTCTTTCTCTATCCTTTCACAAACATAAAAAATTATTTCCTGTACTACCCTTTGAGCTTTATGATTTATTCTTTTTTTAAACCGTAAACAAGGATCATCCTCCACACTAGGGGGTAAGTGAAACAAAGCTTCAAGATCAGAAAGAGTAAATTCTATTTTAAAGTTATAAGAAAAACAAGCTTCATGTCATAATGAAAATTCTCAAGAATGAATAAAGTTTAAATTTCAAATTCAAATATTAAAGTGAAAAATAAAGAACATTTAGATTTCAAGTTCAAATATTTAAAGTGAGGAATGAAAAAAAAATAAGATAAAGAAAGAAATAAAGAAAAACAAAAGAAATAAAGAAATAGAAACATGGTTCATATGATAGAGTTCTTCTGAAGAAAAATGATCCTTGATTCAATTGCCCTCAAACACTTGATTTAAGCCTAGAATAGACACCTTATTTCATTCGGCTAATTTTTAACAATTTAGAGCATGGACGTAAGAGGAGGTGATGATCATGTCGCCTGGCGAAAAAGTATTTTGAGGATGTCAAGAAGGCCTAGGGATCATATCAAAGGTAAATATGAAGATGTGGCATCAAATAACGTAGTCCAAGGTATCCAAGGATAAAAGATTTGAGAAAATTTATAATTTTACTTGAATGTATTGATACATGGTTCTCATGCATCGATACAATGCTCCAACGCATCAAAAATTTGAAATGTCCTTATTTGTATCGATACAACATGTAGATGTATTGATACATAAGCCTCTATATCGATATAGGACCTCATGTATCGATACCAGACCATGCCAGGACCCAAACATGCATTCTATAAAGAAATGTATCGATACATATCAACATGTATCGATACAATGGTTCATAGTATCGATACAATGGTTCATAGTATTGATACAATGTTCTTGTGTTGATACTATCAAGCTTTTTGGACCAAATATATCGATACATTATGCTATGTATCGATACATGCAGGCCATTTTCACGGTCCGAGCAATTTTGACTCGTCCACCATTGATCCAAAACTCGATTTTAACTATTTCTTTGCATAAAGAAAGATTAAAACACATATCAAATTACGAATTTAGACTTTTGAATTAATCATATCATTTTTTAAGTCTAAATTGGATTAAAAAAAAGGTCAACATCACATGATCACCCTACTCCTTAGCTTGTTAACCAACATCACCATTAGCCACCTTATTTGCTGGAAAAGCATTTCAGCATTTAATCCAGCCACCCTATGCACATCACATTGGCAGCAAGTTGCTTCCTACAGCCACCCTAGAGCCACCATGCTGACATTACCTTGTCCTCCTTGAGAAATGGCCAAAAACACCTCCAATTTGGCTCCAAAAGGCTGGTATAAATGGATCACTTCTATCTTAGAAAAAAAGGTTAGATTCCAACTCATTTACACCTCTAAAAATGCATTCATACACAAAAAAAAACCACATCTAGTAGCTCTTCACCCACCACCTAAAAACAGCCCGAAAACACTTACTTTTATCCATTACACACTCCAAAAATCACCCTCATCCATACCAGAACCAAAATCTCACCATTTTTCTCTTTTTCTTGCTTATTAACAACAAGGAAAAGACAAAATTCAAGCCATCTCTACTGCTAAAATCATTTGGCCAAGAATTAAAGTTTTGTTGGCATAGCTTCTCACTTTATCACTTTTATTTTTTGTTTTTTAGCATCTTCATCATTTTAGGGAGCTCTCCATGTTTCCATCACCCTTTTAGGATTATCATGCATTATTGTGGCTTTTGGTTGTGGTAGTTTAGGATTTGGATGCCTTAATGCCCTTTTATGTGCAAAATGCCTCATTTCATCCTCATTAGTTTGATATCTCTTGCTCATGCATTTTTTTCCATGTTCATGCATCTTGTTATCATTAATCCATGCATGAATCAGTAGCTTAACACATTTCAAGCACATTTACACTTTAACTTGCATGAATCATAGTCATTTTCAGCATCCATAACATTTTTTGTCAAAGTGCATAACACTTTTTTTGTCTAAGCCATTAGTAAAATTAGCATCCCTATTCATGTTATGTGCCATCCCCTTGTGTGTTTCTTGTCTTCTCCTTGTCAAAATGCATGTTTGATGGCTATTAAAAATTGATTTTTGAAACCTCTTAAGCCAATCATGTTAACCTTAACCAATGAGGATTAGCATGGGCTTAGCATTTTCCTTTAAGCTAGCAAAATATCTTAGGGAAAATTGAGCTTTTCCAGATCTAGAATCTTGGTTAAACAAGCTTAAATCTTCTGATTTTGAAACAAAAATGGCTTTACACTCATCCCCAAAATGTTTGTGCCTTGTTTTTGAGTCAAAACCTTGAATGGTATGATTAATAAACTATTTCATTATCCCAAATTACTCTGGGGCTGTGCAAATAAGTTCATGATGCTCATGCCACTCTTTCCCTTCAGTTGTAGATGTTCGAACATCAATAACTCGAGTTTGGACCAATGGACAAAAAAATTGAGAAATATCTCCTGCTTTGCCTTGTTCCCTACTGGCATCACAACTATTGCAAATTGAAAAATCACTTTCAAATCCTAAATGATTTTTCATTAATTTTTGGATATTTTTCTATCAAAGTATGTCAAATTATCTTCAAAACAGTGTCTCATTCACCGCCGGATCATTCCAGATGAGAAAGTTAAGATTTTTCAAGTCTAAGCTACCCAAAACCTCTAGAATCCAAACATGTATTTTGGTTGGGCTGTTTAGGCCCACTAAATGATTTTTCCAAACTTTTAAAGTATTTTTCCTAAAATGTTCATGAAATTCCCTTTTTGGAAAAGTATTATTTGTGATTTTTTTGACACCAAATGAGTCTAGGTGATTTTTCAAATTTTTACACACCTTGTCACTCCTATGTTCTGCCAGCAGCTCAATCAGTCCAATCTTGAAAATTTATTCTCTTAGAAAGTGACTTCTTAGGATATTGAAAATATTTTTAGAATGACCCTCATCTAGTCACCTTTCTAACGGTGTCTTGTTCGCCTTCTAAATCCTTCAAACTAATTTAGAATAAATTCAGGAAGCAAGATAGCGCGATGCTGTCCCTTGTTTTTTATTTTGGTCAAAATTGAGTTGTTTTCCTGAATTTTGTCTTGAGACATTCAAATGTTTCCATGTCATCCCAATCAGACTCGAGAGCATACCTTAACCTCCCATAAGCTTATATCAAGGCATAAACATATTTTACATCTTTATCATCCTCATTCACAATAAATCTTTTTGTCAAAAATCGTCGAATGCTCACCCATTTTCTAAATCATAAAGTTTTGTCATCCACGAGGATACTTTAACCCCGTCCTTTTAAGGGGATACTCTAATCCTATTTTTCAAAATTATCAAGATTAGAAATCTTTCTATGTCAAAATGATTTCTCATTCACAGGGATACTCCAACCGTAACCTTTTAAGGGGATACTCCAACCCACTTATTAAAATTGTCAAGATTTAAAAATCTTCCTTTGTAAAAAAAAACCTATTTTCCATTAAAAGGGATACTCCAACCCCATCTTTCTGAGGAGATACTCCAACCCTATCTTTAATTACAAATTAATCATTTTTTTCTTGAATTTTCATGAATATGTCAAACAAACCTTGTTTAATCAAGAAACCCAGATGCATCTAAAAAATTATCGATTCAGTTATTCCTAGATAATCGGTGTCAATAGTGAGATAAATTTCAATAGTCTATTCCTCTTTTTATCATTGCATTGAATGATCCATGTTATGTTATTTCATTTATTATCTTACTAACATGATTTCTTTGTGATGATTATTTGCATTCATGTTTTCAAAATGTTTCCAAATTAAATTAAAGGTAACGTTCTGCATGGGTATCTCTCTAGTGCCCAAAGTGGAACATTCCATTTTCAAAGTAAAATCCAGAGATCATTTTTATTGAAAATCTCTATATTCCTTATCTCTTCGGGATGTATATGAGATTAAATCTTTTTCATCAAAACCTGGATCATTTTTATAAGATTTATGCATTCAAAGAGGGTTATATCAAAATAGTGACAAGTTAAGATTGAAAGAATCAAAATCAAGATAAGACATAGCTAGTAAGGTACCGATTTCGGGCATCGTGAAGAGGTTTATACCTCATCGTGCGTAACTAACTCCCAAACCCAAATGATGAATCTTTGCATTACGTAGACCACGGGATCGATGTTTTGAGTTCCATAGCTCAAATCATAGGTTTCAATAGGCATCCGATCATGCCTAGCCCAAAATGATCGGTGGCGACTCCAAGCATTGGACATTTCGTGATGGTTATACGAGACCAATAAGATGAGTGATTCATCTTATGGTCCCTTTCACTGTGTCATAAGTTGAGAATATGTACTTTCTCATTCTTATCGTAACTCCAAAGAATAGTCTCAGTCAAGAAGACATTTCTAAGTTAGGAAAATATTTTAAGTCGTACACACCCATTGGTTTGTGAGGATCCACCCTGAGGTACATTGCGACAGCTTGGTGAGTCCCCTAGGGATTAGTATAGAGAGTTAGGCCAATAACTAGCCATGTCTTTCTAGGTTCCCAATTTTTTCGATTTTTGATTATTATTTAATCATGACTTTTTTGTCATTTTGTCATCTAATCTTTTGGTTGACATGATTTCCAGGATTGTCTTATTTTTTTTAAATAATCATTAGCTTAATACAAATGGTAATATGGAAATAAACAAAAAGGTTTGCTCGTTTCCCCATTACACACTGTGCATTTGCATGTGCATTAGTGTCCCACTAAACTCCATGGCATGATTATAACCCAATCATTAGGAGGAAGTGAGCTATTCATCTTCGTGAGTAACCCTCCGCATAGGCATGGCAATAACTTCTTGGATGTAAATTACCTATGTCTCTTGTGAGTTACCCTCTGCATTTGCATAGGGAAATACATCGAACAGATCGAACTCGTTTCACCACACCCATGATGGGTTTAGGATCAGGGTCCCTCGACTGTCCTTACCGGACGGAGGAGCAATTTAGATACTTGTTTAGGCGTCAAGTTAAACCTCATATAGTAAGCCCTACAAGCTAAACCATGTCAAACCATACCGGAACGCTGCTAGAATACCCAGGGAATAGGGTCACTCAGGGAAACACTCCTAACCTTTACTCCTAATTACCATAATTATGTAGGTGACAATTAGTATATAATTATCACCCATATCTATATTTTTATCATTTATCGAGACATGCCATGGTGCTGCCTGAACGATGGCTAACCTTTGTATAAATAAGTGATGGTGAACAAAAACCATCATTCACAATGTCTTATACTGTAAACCGTTATGCTATCCGAGTCATGGCTTAACGTGCCTCCGCATTAGTGGTGATGAACGAATATTGTTACTGGTCTTTTTTTTTAACAAAATAAAATATAGCATCACCACACGAAGGGCAGATTGCATCTTTGCATGTTGAAATGCTGCCTGTCTCTCATCTCGGCACCTTGGCTGAGATGTTTGTTTTTTTTCCTCTCTTCTGATGTTTTTAAATTTTTATTACATTTGTCTCCTATATGTTTCACTAACTTATTTTCTCTTTGTTTGTGTTTTGGTGCATGCATCATTTCATCATAACCATCATGACAATCATCATTTTGGGGCAATTATTCTGGTTCAGTGTTCAGCAAGGGGCATCATTTATGGAGCAACAGCTTATCTCCACTATCGAGTCCTTTGAAAATGTCAGAACATGGTCAGAAGCTCACCAATGTCAGGATAGAGACATCTTAAAATCTAACTACATCTCAGAAATGCATGAAAAGGTCAAGATCGACTTTTGTCAGAATGATTATTGACAACTGAAGCATATTTAGGACAATTGGGATAACAACATGAAAGAAGTCTTCATTAAAAAGTACAGGGATATAGCTCTCTTACTTCGAATTCAATTGGATGATGGCTTATTGTGAGCAGTAGCACAGTTCTGGAATCCAGCCTACCAATGTTTCACCTTCAACCAACAAGATTTAGTCCTTACCATTGATGAGTACATAGCCCTACTTAACATAGAAAAGGACAAATCAGACCGTATTTACTGCAAGGCTCTAACCCCTCCTCTATTCAAGAAAAGGTTAAGGCAAATTCTTGGAGTCACGGAAGCATGGGTTAATAGTCATGTCAAAGTAAAAGGGATTAACGAATGCATCTCTTGGGCCAGCTTGAAAAAGGTAATCGCGAATCTTTCTGATCAAAAGAAAGCTCTAAATGTCTATGCTTTGGCAATCTATGGGCTCATTATATTCCTAAAGACTTTAGGTTATGTAGAGGCAATAGTCACAGATTTCTTTTCTCGCCTATATTGCAACATCAACCCTACTTCCACCATCATCATCGGAACCATCTGTGCCTTCAGCTTTTGTAAAAAGACGAGAACAGAAAGGTTTATCGGGTGTGCCTCATTGCTCCAGATATGGCTCTTAAGTCATTTTTGTGCTAGGAAAGGAAGAGTCAGGCAAAATTTTTTCTTCAAGATCAGTCTTCTTTCCACAACATTATAGGAAGAATGCCATCAAGGTAAGACAGAAAAGCATTGGGTCAAGGAATTATGAAATGTCAAGGAGGAAAAAATCACGTGGAGAGCCCCATGGGTGTTCCCTCAGTCAATTGTGTACAGATATGGAGACTACATTTGTGTGCCACTCTTGGGATTATGGGTAAATACTAGTTATGCTCCTTTATTGGTATTGCGTCAGTTTTAGTGCTAGCAATTTATCCTGTTCTTTGAAGACTTGGGACATTAGGATTTCGAATATGGAGAATCTAATTATAAAGCAAAAGTCCAATCAGCTTTCCAAGCTTGGAAGAAGGTCCATTGTATGGAACGATATTGGAGAAGAAGCCCCACCATGCCTAGATACGAAGAATGGAGGCTCCGTCGTATCAATGATCCATTGCCACTACCCAACTTCAGGACACTGCAAATCCTAATAGAGAAACCGCTTTCTGAGATCGAGCTACTTAAGAATGAGTTCGAGTGAAAAAAGGCATCCTTTGCTGTAAAAATCTCTCGACTTAAGGAGGAAAAGGGCCAGTTAGAAATGAATATCTATTTCAGTAGTGGTGAAATCGATCGAGTCGTTAAAGAAAGGGATTACTTCAAAGATGACCTTAAGAGCCTAACCAAGGATTATGTGACACTTAGAAAAGCTAACAAGTCCCGATGTATTAGCAAGACACTAGTCAAATGGGAAACAGAAGTTGCCACTCTCAATCGCGAGCTGAACCAGCAAAAGGAGAAAGTCATAACCAACAAAGAAAAGTTCATGAAGGCATGTGCTCTTGCTTTCACCTACCAACGAAAGAATTAAAGACTCGAGGCCCAAATGCGAGATGCGAGAGCACTAGGGTTGAAAATGACGCCCTCATTCACAAAATCCCGAAGTTAGAATAGTCTCTCTAGGATCATCAAGGTCATACCAATGAACTAACAAAGGCTTTCAAGCAACGCGAACTAGATTGGCAAGCGACAATCGAGCAAGCATGTCTGAACTACCAAGAACAACATTAGCACCTCACTCAACAAGTTTAAATGGCTCAGCGAGAGTTGGATGACATGATTGAAGTAGCTCAGTCTATAAGGCGAGACATCGCACCTGTTAGAGATCGTGAGCAACGACTTTTAGGTTTCCTTAATTGTGTGATTACATAATGTAATCATGTCAGATACTTTCAGATGTAATCATGTCATAAAAGAAAAACCCTTTTGTGACTCTATGAATGATATTGATGAAGTTGTTCCAAGAATTAATTGTCTCAAATGCATATGCACATTTAATTTCACCTTATTTTTTCATTGCACTTGCATTAATCGTTCATTATCTTAACTCATCATTGTATCATAAATGCTTATCAATAAATACGTTTTTAAAAAAAGTTTAATATGAGAATTGGGCCATAAAAGTGCAAGGGATTATGAGGTCAATCAGGAACACAGAACCTTACATCACACACCGTTACAACATATGACGTCGTAAGCAAATCATGAAAAGTGATCATGAAGCTCCTATTGAGCGACTTGAGCTAATGGTCAAGGAATCACAAGACTAGATGCTCCATTAGCAAAATGAAATGCAAACTCAGATGGCGTGACTTATGGAGCTAATGATAGCTTCTATGAGAGAAAAAGGGCAAGCCAGCACTGTTGAAACACGGAATGATCCTCATAATGGTGAAAGTCCCTCTGCCAATAATCCGGAACGTACCCAAGGGGAAATTAGACAAGAACAACGGCCTGCTACTACACATGTTGCTTAGGCTCTTCCTGTCATCTACCTTAATCCTATTGTGGCAGGTCAATTCATTCTCGGTACTCAAGGGGTGAATGTGAAAGTCTCGTCAGTGGATCTGATAACCCTCGACCATGAGGAATCGGAGAAGACAGAAGGTCAAAAGTCCACCATGACTGCAGAGAAGTGAATAAATTCCAGTTACTAAAAAATGCCTTCAAGCCATCGAGGGGAGTGACAAGTTTAGAGCTCTTGATGCTCGATCGCTATCTTTGGTGTCCAACCTTGTCATTCCTCCGAAGTTCAAGGTCTCAGAGTTTGAGAAGTTCAATGAAACCACCGACCTTTCCGTCCATGTTCGAATATACCTAAGAAAAATGGTCAGATACGATAAAGATGAAAAGCTCATCATCCATTGCTTTCAGCATAGCCTCATTGGGGTAGTAGCTCGATGGTATATCGAGCTACATAACTTAAAGATCTAATCATGGGCTGATTTGGCTAAGGCCTTTTTGAATCAATACCAACACATGTCAGATTGGGTACCAGATCAACTTTTTTTGATGAATTTTTAGAAGAAATCCACTGAAAGCTTCAGGCAATACACCCAAAGGTGGAGAGAGGAAGCAACCCTCGTCCAGCATCCCCTTATAGAAAAAGAGAAGATAATTACTTTCATCCACACCTTACGCACTTTTTATTACGAGAAGGTCATAGGAAATGCCACTAAAAAATTTGTTAACCTAGTCCTCTTTCGAGAAATGATTGAAACGGCCATTACAAGTGGTAGAATGTCAATCGAGGAAATATCTGGATCAAGCAAAAAGCCAATGGCCAGCAAAAAGCCTATGGCCATTAAAAAGAAGGAAGGAGAAGCCATGTTATAAGTTATGCTAGCTTATCTCAGCTGAAACGATGTCAAACACCCAACCCTCACTACCCAAGCATGTTGTATTCTCGCCCCATCACCATACCCGCTCAGCCAGTTAATGCCATAACCTACAACCCATCATTTGAAATCTCGTCCAACCTACTACAAAGCTATCCTTCATAAGTTCACCAAAGTACCAATCGAGCAACCAATAATGCACTTGGCAATCGAGGTGCAAATCAATGAAGACAACATTTAGATCCCATCCCTATGATCTATAAAAAGCTCTACCAGACGTTGCTTTAAAATTATTTAGTGGCCCTAATCTATGTCCCAAAAAAGAAGCCGCCATACCCACTATGGTACAACCCTAATGCCCACTGTGAATACCACGCTAGGGCAGTAGGGCATGACATTGAGAATTGCATATTTTTTAAATGAAAAGTGCAAAATCTAATTAACTTAAAAGTCCTACAGTTTGGGATGAACTAGGGACCAAATGTTGCTGCCAACCCTTTACCAAACCACACTGAGCTAGCTGTAAACATGATCGACATTGAAAACAAACATGAAGTAAGGGCAAGCATAAAGGATGTAACGATGCCAATGTTCTTGGTCTGGCAAGCATTGATTCAGGTTAGGTTGCTCAATGCAACTGAAAAATTGGAAGATAATCTTGACAACTTCTGTGATTTCCACATAGTTGTAGGTCATATCCTACAAACATGCATAGACTTTAGGTCCATGGTTCAAAAAATGATGAATAAAGGCCAGATCGAATTCTATCATGAGATAAGACCTGCTGTTGAATCTATTAACATGATAGGAGAGGAAACCATGAACCCACCTTATGGGAGAAATCGATTGCTTATTCTTTATGGCACGCCAAGTTTTGAGGTAAGTTCTTCGACACCTACACCAAAGTTAGCGTTAGAAGTGCCTAAACTATTATTGTATAAGAACAACATAACTGTCCTATAGAAATACGAGAATCACGTAGTGATGATCGAAAAACTAACTCCCTCCACAACTACGATGGAACTCTCAAGAGTTAGTCACCTAACCCATAGCAGTAGGTGTTATGCTCCCCCAACTCAGGAAAAATAGAAGGTCGATGCATCTCCAAGCGCCAGTACTGCTCAAGCCCAAGCAAATTTTGAGTTTGAAAAAGTCAAGGAAGTAGTGAATGAAAAAGAAGCCATAGAGTTTCTTAAATTCATCAAGCACAGTGAATACTGCATTATAGATCAGTTAAGCAAATAACCCGCCAAAATTTCTATGCTATCTTTATTTTTTAATTTAGAGGTTTATCAAAATGCATTATTGAAGGTGCTAAATGAAGCATATGTGCCCCCCAGATGTCTCTGTAGATAAGTTGGATAGGCTTGTGAACAATATCATGGTCAATAATTACATCTCTTTCACAGATAATAAGATCTCACCCGGAAGCAAGGGCGGTTATAAGGCTATACATATCACTACCCATTGTAAGGGACGCATTTTGCCTAAAGTACTTATAAATAATGGGTCGGCCCTTAATGTCATGCCTATGACTACAATAAGCAAACTCTCTGTCGATCAGTCTAACATCAAAAGTAGCCATAGTTTGAGCTTTTGATGGGATGTGTCATAGAGTAATTAGAAATATCACATCCAACTCCAAATAGGCCTATGTACATATAAGGTGGACTTTTAAGTTATGGATATTAATCCTTCTTACAACTGCCTATTAGGAAGCCATGGATACACTTCACCGGAGCCGTCCCATTCTCTCTCCATCAGAAGCTCAAATTTGTGATAGATGATAAATTAGTCACCATCGGAGCTGAAGAAGAAATGATCGCCACTGCTTTCACTAAGGATATTTATATAGAGCCTAATGAAGAGGTACTGGATTCATCGTTCCAATCTTTCAAGTTGTTAATGCAACATTTATAGGAAAAGAATTGCCAATAATCGAACCCCATTTGTCAAAGAGTACCCACTTGGGTTTAAAAATGACTGTTGGCAAAGGCTCTCATGCTGGAAGAGGGCTTGGCAAGAATTTGCAAGGGATGGCTAGAGCCTTACAGGTCACCACTCAAGCCAATAAAAGAGGTTTAGGATTCCAGGCCAATGCACATTCAAGAAAGTAGCGAGAAAAGAGGACCTACAACTAGGAGATAACATGATCATTAGGTCGAGAAGGGGAGTCGAAGCTGACAATGTTTCCATCTCTCTATGAGATATTTCATTTGGGAGGACAAATTGATCCAAGCCAATCAGAAGAGCAAAAGGCCAAAGATGTCTTGATTATCCTAAACAAAGCATTTAACAACCTCTATCTCCAAGATACCAAGCCATAGAATTTGTGTTCTTCCACTAGGACCTGATTTTGATGATAGCGTCATGATGAAAGCCCTTGTACTTTTTTTGTCCCTTTCATGTAATGTCAAGAAATGAAAACCTACCTGCCCTCACCCAAGGGCAGATGGGTGTCTTATGTAAAGGGCATTTTTATCGAACATTATCAATGAAATGACTTTTGCATATATCATTCCATATTATGTATGACTTTTCAACCTTTTTGTCTCTATTACTCTTTTGCCTTTATTTTTATCCAAATCCCTTAGTGGTGTGTATGCCTTTTGCAATGTTTATTTCTGTGCCCTTTCAGATGTCCTGACTATAGTGACATGGATGTGTTTGATAGGTCTTTCAAGATCGATTTTGAACAGTCAATTTGCACTAGTGAAACTAATCATGAAGAAAATTTTGAAGAAAGCTCTGTACATTCAAACCTCTTACAATTAGTTGAGCAAGATGAGAAGCAGATCATGCCCCATAAAGACCTAACGAAATGAATAAACCTAGGTACTCAAAAAGATCAAAAGAAGGTTAACATCGGAACCTCAATAAAGTTAAAAACTAGGACCAAGCTGATAGGCCTACTCTAGGAATATCAGGATGTATTCGTTTGGTTATATCAAGACATGCCAGGACTAGACACTGATATAGTGGTCCACAAGCTTTCCATCAAGCCTGGATGCAAACCAATTCGAAAAAAGTTAAAGAGGATGAAGCCAGAAATACTCCTCAAAATTAATGAAGAAGTCAAGAAGTAGTTTGATGCAGGGTTTATTGGAGTAGCCAAATATCCAAAATAGGTCACCAATATAGTCCCAGTCCCAAAGAAAGATGGCAAGGTACGAATGTATGTTGATTATCAGGATCTAAATCAAGCTAGTCCTAAGGATAACTTTTTGCTACCCCATATCGACATTTTGGTAGACAACACAGCCAAGAATTCTCTGTTCTCTTTCATGGATGGATTCTCAGGCTACAACCAGATCAAGATGGCACCCAAAGGCATGGAGAAAATAACTTTTATAACTATATGGGGGATATTTTGCTATAATGTCATGCCCTTTGGACTTAAAAATGCCAGGACAACCTATCAGCGAGCTATGGTAGCCCTATTCCATGACATGATGCACAAAGATATTGAGGTCTACGTTAATGACATGATTGCCAAGTCAATGAAAAAGGATGAGCATGTCACAAACCTTCAAAAACTTTTTGAACGGCTATGAAAATTTTAACTCAAATTGAATCCTGCCAAATGTGCCTTTGGAGTTACTTCGGATAAGCTTTTTAGCTTTATAATCAGCGAAAAAGGGATTAAAGTGGACCAGGACAAAGTCAAAGCCATTCAGGATATGCCACTACCTCAAATCCAAAAAGATGTGAGAAGCTTTTTAGGGAGACTGAACTACATTGTTAGATTCATATCCCAGCTCACTAACAAATGCGACCTTATCTTTTGGCTCTTTCGCAAACAAAATCTAAGAGAGTGGAATGAGGCATATCAAGAAGCCTTTGATAAAGTCAAGCATTATCTATCAAGCCCACCAGTATTGGTGCCATCGGTGCCCAGTCAACCTTTGATCCTTTACTTTGCAGTCTTTGACAAGTCTATGGGTTATGTATTTGGGTAGCATGACGAGTCAGGAAAGAAGGAACAAGCAATCTACTACTTAAACAAAAAGTTTATGGAATGTGAGTGTAATTACTCCGCAGTCGAGAAGTTATGCTGTGCTTTAGTATGGACAGCCAAGAGACTTAGACAGTATATGCTATATCACACTACATGGTTGATCGCAAGGCTCGATCATATCAAGTATCTATGCGAAGCCCCTGCACTATCAGCAAGGCTAGCTAGATGCCAAGTCCTACTTTTTGAATATGACATTGTCTATATTAGTCAAAAAGCCATCAAGGGTAGTGCAATAGCTAACTTTTTGGCAAGTCGAACGGTAGATGACTATGAACCCTTAAATTTTAACTTCCTAGATAAAGATCTAATATGCATTTTTGAGAATAAAGATGCCTCCAACCAAAATCAATCCTAGAAGATGTATTTTGATGGAGCATCAAACGGTTTAGGACATGGAATTGGGGCAATATTGATGTCACCTGACGGGAGCAATTATCCATTCACAGCAAGACTAAATTTTGACTACACAAATAATATTGCAGAATATAAAGCTTGTGTCATGGGGCTTCAAGCAGCCATCGAGAGAAATATCAAGATATTATGGGAGTTCGGTGATTCAGCCCTAGTCATCTACCAATTGAAGGGAGAGTGGCAAACTCGTGATGTCAAGCTGATGCAGTATGGGAAGCTGATAGTAAAACTCAAGAAAGAATTTAATGATATTAGTTTTCGACACTTACCTCAAGAAGAGAACCAAATAGCTAATGCTTTGGCTGCATTATCATCCATGTTTAAAGTCAACTAGGAGTCGAACGTTGCTTCTATCCAGATGAGCATCTACATAACTCTGGTTCATTATCATAGCGTCAAAAAAGAAAATGATGGCCTACCGTGGTACTATGACATCCTTCATTACATCAAAGATTAGCAATATCCCAACCAGGCAACTGAGAATGACAAGAGAACTATTAGAAGGCTGGCTATGGGATTTGTTCTTGATGGAAAAATCTTATACAAAAGGGGCCACGATTAAGTATTGCTCAGATGCATTGATACTCTTGAAGCTAAAAAGATTTTAGAAGAAGTTCATGAAGGGATTTATGGCATGCATGCTAATGGACATCGGATGGCCAAGCAAATAATAAGAGCAGGTTATTACTGGTTGACCTTCAAAAGAGACTACATAAATTATGCTCGAAAATGCCATAAGTGTCAAATCTATGCTAACAAGATCCATGCCCCTCTGACGCCACTTTGCGTCATGATGGCCCCATGGCTTTTCTCCATGTGGGGCATGGACGTGATTGGGCCAATCACCTTTAAAGCTTTCAATAGGCATCATTTTATCTTAGTAGTAATCGACTATTTCACTAAGTGGGTAGAGGCTATCTCATATTCTAATTGTAGACACCTTATTTTGTCCGGGCTAATTTTTTTTAACAATCTGGAGCATCGACGTAAGAGGGGACAATGATCACCGGGCGATAGCTTTTAAGGATGTCAAGAAGGCCTAGGGATCATATCAAAGGTAAATACAAAGATGTGGCATCAAGGGACGTAGTC